>PVKC010003764.1:0-37850 GCA_004027635.1 Crocidura indochinensis
TTTTTAGTATCCTGTCATGTTCCAGTACTTGCTTTTACATATATATTTGCGTAAAGGCTTAAATTCAATTTATACTTGGGAATGGAAAAGGTTTGTTTTGTGTGTGGTGTAAATAGATTTTTTTACATGTATTATAATTACTATGTATGTACAGTGCTTCGTTATTGTAGGGAGTCTCTATTGTAACACTGTTCTCATTTATCATGCTCATGATCTAAAAGACAATTATATTTTATGTTGTCCATGCTTTTAGCTGAAAGAACAGACTCTACTCCTACAATAACTCAGTTGTTGCTTATTATCATTAATTCTTAATCACGAATCTTCTTGCAAAATATTTCTTAGTTGGCTTTATTCTTTGATTCCATAGTACCACCAGTCTAAACATGTGTGCTTTTAATGAAACTTATTAATTATCTTTTTAGAAAAAAAAAAGTGAGTAGAGGCAGTTTATTTTTATCTGCAATGGGAGAGGTTCTCTGCATGCCAAGTCTCTGTTGAAAGAAGATTGATATTATGGGGGTGTAAGGTTTTTTTTAATAGCTAAGGTAGTTTTCGAGGAAGTTTTGGGGGTGGGAGGTAAGAAATGGGGCTATTGTTGGAAATATATAACTATGACCGTTAATGTACTTTAAAATGTTTTATTTAACAGCCTGCAATTCTTTCCTTGGGGCCACACTACCCATCTCAGTCCATACAGTTAATATGCTTACTCAGTAGTCATGGAATGAGCCAGGATTCAGAAATTTGTTAACGGCAAGCACTGAATTGAATTTAAGGGTATTGCTAGAGTAATACATTATAGGGAAGGAATCTCAACATCATAAGTAATTTCAAATTAAGTTTTGATGCACACACCATCTCTAAAATAAAAATACCACATGCACATGTCTTTTCTGTTTAGCCAAAGTTGCAATTTTTGCACATAAGACAGTCAAGCGTTAAACTGCCTGTTACCTTGTGCAATAGGTAGGAGACAGATATTACTTATTCATCAAGAAGCTTAGATGTTTCATTGGTTGAGAGGAATTCCAATGTGAGAAAACTCGATGTTCTGGTTCCTCACAAAGAAGAGTTCCACTCTGTGACTTGCCTTTCAGACTCTAAAAATAAACTAACATCATTTCTATCCACCAGTGAGTGCTTGCAGTTCTTTTAAGGCTCTTTTTGCTTGTAGAAATCCCAGTGAGTCAAAAAAAATTGAACTAATCATTATTACAGGGAGTGGTCATGCCACTAACATAATTTTACTGCCAATAACTTAATCCAGGTTTACTTTCAGTGCAGGTGTTCAGAGTATCAAAACCAACTAAGATATGTTACCTATTAGATGACACATTCCTTCACTTGATCACAGACACATTAAAATGTCAAGAGAGGGAGGACAAGACTCTTGTCTTGTAAATGGCCAGTCTGAGATTCAATGCCCAGCACTCTTATTTTGTCCCTGAGCCCGCCCTGAATGATGCCTGATTGGATAGCCAGGAATAAATCCTGAGCACCACCTGCTGTGCCCTCAAAATAAAACAAACAAGAAGACACTATGGCCTATTGTAGTCTGCAGAATCTCACACCCAGGCAAATGAAGCCTCTCATCTGTGCCCCAAGATTAGAAGACCTCCCATGTTGGGAGTACTAATACTTATTAACAGAAGGAATGGAACGATACTTCGTGCTGAACTGGACTCATGTCAACAGAGGATTTTCAAAGTTGGAACCATGAGCATCCATGTCAGTGGACACAAAAAATACACTCCTGAGACGCCAGAAGAAGAGTGGTATCTCATTCCCAGTTAGTACAGACACTCCAGTGCTTGACGGACTCTGTAGAACTGGGTGGTTCCTGATCTTTCCTGTTCTCTACTCAGTCTTTCTACATACTATGTCCTAAGCAGCCTTTGTTAAAATACATATACAGTATGGCCTCTCTACCTTTAGAAATAGCCTCCAGTTTGTTCTTTCCCAGTTAATTTTGAGATAAAGGACAAATCCCTCCTAGGGTTTATAAAATCCCATTGCCTTGACCTGCATTCATCTCCTCACATCCTCCTCCACCATCAGTTTTCAGCTTTCATGAACACGAGCTCTGTACTTGGCCTTCACAATTTCTTTTCATTTGCTCAATAGGAAGAAGAAGCCTTGCTTTGTCACACTTGCTTCCTCTGGGAATGCTTGGCCTCCACCTTTTTGTGGAAAATTTTGCTGACTACCCACAGGGTTCCCACTGCTTTCCAGGGGTCTGTCCTTTCTTGTCATAGAGCTTATACTCTAGTGGCCACCTTCATTTCCCTGTTTGTTCTTCCCACTAGCATTCAAGCTCCATAAGATCAAAGGCCAAGTTCATCAGTTCTTTGTTTAGTGTTTCAGCAGGACATCCAAAACAGCTAGATTTTTCTGCCTCTGATTTTAAAGGTATTTTGCAAAGTTGACTGGAAGACAAAATTGGTCACAAAGTAAAACCATTATTGTTGGTTTTGAGCAGCCAAGTTGCAAAATATTGGGGACTCTTGTTTTACTGGTGACCTCTTAAAAGTCTAAGGAAGCCATCTGTGCTCTAACTGACCGAGCTTCCAGATCTGTTTTTGTCCACAGGAACAAATTATACTTGAGCTCAGCAATGATTTGACCATGGAACACCTTGTACTATCAACAAAGATGACAGAAACTGTAATAGTTCTTAAATGGGTTTTCACAAGGTAGACTTTCCTTCCCACACAAGGTACCATATTATGCTCTGAACAATGAAGTTAGCATTTCAACATTAAACTTAAATAATGAAAAAGGTGTTCATAGTATTTTTTTTTAAATTAAAGCATGGCATATTTTCCACTAAAAAGATTAAATGACGGTGATTTTTGAGGTGTTTTTCAATTTTGTCATTAATCCATACTTGATAAAAAAAAATTGGAGTTGAATAGAACATTTGTTTTCTCAGAAGCAGTTATTTGTGACATGCTCTGTCATTAAATGCTCATTTTGAGGGTCTTAGGTGATTAAAAAGAGTTTTGCTTTTTTGGTTGTTGTCGTGAGTCCTTCTTTTATAATATAAAGCGAGTTTGTTTTGTTTTTGTTAAGCTGATAGCTATCAGGTGATTATTTGCCAGTTAGTCTGAGAGCTAATATGCAATGGGTATTTGGATTTAATTCAGTTCCATTAGGACAGAGTTAAAATTTTGTGATACAGGGACTATTATCCTGGCAGTTGTAAGGGATTTTTGTGCTGAGAAGCTGTGCTGACAAAGACAGCCCTGTGCACGCTCCGTCTATAACTTGAGCACTTTCACACTGCAATTTTGGAGGCGTGCAGCTCAGGAAATTGCTGGCTTTGGCTGGAGCATACTTAACTGCAAGGAAAATTTTATTCGTCACTCAAGTAATTGGCAGTTTTAATACCTTGTTCATAATTACCTTATAAACAAGCAAATATATAAACCAACGATTGTATGGTCTGTTATCTAACGTGTAAGCCTTGTTTGACCAGCGTGATAGACACCTGTGGGTCTCCTTATCACTCCCACAAAAAAAAAAAAAATACAACTCACTCTCTTTATTGCAGAAACCCATAGCTGAGTGTTTTCTTTTTTTGTTTTTATTAAACATAAGTGTAGCTAGGCTGGCCTCAGACAGCCAAAACCAGATGCAGAGTTTAGAATTATTCGCCAGGGACAGGGAAGAGAGGAAGAGGGAAGAGAGGCTATTGGATACTTCAGGGTTACTCCAAAGTTTGTGGGAGGACATCCTGGTAATGCAAACATCTGGATTATGTATTTAAGAGAAAAATTTTTTGTCTCCTAAAGTCTGATTTTATTTAACCCACACACCCTGACCCTAAAGCCCTGTGGCTTGTCTCTAAGACTGACTCCATCTCCGGACCTGGAATTCGACTAATTGTCTGACTTGAATTGCCCTATACCTCACAGCTAGATCAAGGAGTTTTATACATTGATGCATACAGATGTGGGAAATGGTCAAAATCAGAGGACATGGCTGACTTGACTCTAAATAATGTTTGTAAGATTTTATGGCAGTCTGAAGAGTGACTCGTGTGTAGGACTTCTAATACATACTTTAAACACGTAACTGTTACACAAACAAAACTGTGGTATTGGCATCTAAAATAAACATGTTAGGAAACATTGCTTATGCTTACTACTTTAAAAAAATTGGATAGTTGGGTCAGAAAGATAGTACAGGGATAAGGTACTTGTCTTGCATGCAGCTGATTCTGTTTTGATTACAGGCACCTCATACAGTCAGTCCCTTTTGCATTCCCAAAAGTGACCTCTGAGCACAAGATAAGGATATCTTGTGGGCTTCACTGGGTGTGGCTCAAAACTATTTATTCCCCAAATGGGATATATTCTTGATTGAGATCAAAACAAATTATCCCCCATCCATTCTCATCATTAAAAGTAACATTTGGGGAATTTTATAATTTTGAGGTTTGTTGGTTTAGATTGAAACCTAGAACCAATGTCCTGACCTTCTTGTCCTTTCTCTTTGTGAGAGCAGCACCTGACATTTGCATATATTTTGGAAATTCCGCTTCTGCCTTGGAAGATATAAACCATACCCTACACAACCATGGAGGACCCTGTTATCTGCCTTAGGTGAAAGCATAATTACAGATCATGTTCCCAGAGCCTCTTAGTTTTGGAGCACTAAACTGGAGTATGTTTAAAACCTGAAGTACAGCACCCTTGGAGGGACAGGATAGAGTGGGCATTCCGGAGGTGCCTCATCACAAAAGAACCCAATTGCTAAACTATCAGTGAAGCACGTCCTAGGAAACAAGCCTTTGGGGATTGCTTTGAGCCGAATCCAGACTCACCATGTGAGGAAGTTTGGGAGCGCTTGAATTCATTAGGCTAAAAGTTCTGGTTTCCCAATTTTAGAATTATGTAGACCAGAGAAATGCTATTATGATGGCATGGCATAGTATATTTAAAAAAATGCTTAATTAGCTTAATAAGGCAGATCTAATATGTGCTTTCAATGATTACATTCTGTATACACTCTAAGACAGAACGAGTGGCATTCTATCCCTGCTTTGAAGGTACAGTATGGCAGAGAGGGCCAACTGGGCAACTGCAGCATCAGAGTTCATGAAAATTCATGAGGTACCCTGATTCAGGAGCAATTCAGGAGAATTCAGGATTCTGAATTCTGAGAGTTTACAATAATGAGAGTGAGTTTACAAAGTCTAACGCACCAAAGGAATAAAGTATACTGATGAGGAAAATCTAGATATGAAATAGGCTTGCCTTTTTTCCTCCCATTTTTATGGAAGTACCATTTAATTTATGATACTGCTAATAGAATTTCACACATACAACATTTCTATACCACACCCTTTACCAGAGCATCAGCTTCCCTCCACCAGTGCCCCAAGAAATCCTCCCTTTTTTACCCCCACTCTCAGGTAAACTCGATTCTGTAGATCAACTCTTAGTAGTTTTAAGTGCAAAGCATTTTGATAACCTCAGTGACTAATTTATAAAATGTTTTCATATGTTTCAGTGTTATGATTTATTACTTGGTGCATTTAAAGTGGTCTTAGTATGCAGTATAGGACTTTTTCTGCTTTATGATATTTATGTGTTGATTAAATGTTAAACATGAGCTTAGAGTGACTTTCCTTACATAGGAAGGACAAGCTACTCTAATTCTATTGTGTGCGTTTTTTTTTTTTTTTAATTTTAGAGCTGGAAACAAGATTATTGAAATACTACCTGAACAATTGAAGCCATTTCAATCCCTGGAAACTTTGGACCTGAGCAACAATAATATTTCAGAACTGAAAACTTCATTTCCACCCCTACATCTCAAATACCTGTAAGTCAATTTTTCTTTCACAAACACTTGCAGCTAAGACCAAAGCAATAGCATAGTAGGTAGGGCGTTAGCTTGCACATGGCTGACCCTGATTTGATCCCTGGTATCCCATTCGTCAGAACCTGCCAAAAGTGATTTCTGAGTGCAGAGCCAGGAATAACCCTGAACGCCAATGGGGGAAGGGTCAATCCCCCCAAAGTAAACCCTACACAAAACTTACAGCTGTCATGAAGTTATAATTATGAAGCCACCCCAAAACTTTTTTTTTTTTTAGGAACACTTTATTAAGATTTTATTGCTCTCACATTAGACACTGATTGAGTTATACACAATTCTTTGCGTGTGCTCCCAGGTAACTTATATGGAGTTTCCCAGAGCTGCTGGGAGCTGAGATACTGTTGGGCAGGGTCAGGTCCTGGAGTGGGAAGCATGGTACCTCCTAGGAGCCACAGAGGGCAGTGGGCTTTGAGGGGGACCCAGGGATGAGCAGAGAGGTCAGGGGTATAGATAGACTTAAGCCAGAGCCCAGGGGCAACAATCCCTGAGATGAGTCAAGCCCCAGAGTTCTGGGATTCTGGAAGGCTGGGTGAGGAACAGCACTGTGGAGGGGGCAGAGGGCAGTCTTCCAGGTGCTCACAAGAGTAGAGGAGGTTGGCAGAGGGGTCTGGGTGAGGGATGTATAATCTGTGGCAACCGGGCTTTTCTGCAGGATAGTGGGGGTGAGGATCCCCTAGGTGAGCCCAGAACTTTTAAGATATAATACATTCTGCCTATTTTACAACTTATTATTAAGAACATAAATTCTTACTCATATTTTCTATAAGCTTAAGTATCACAGTATTGTATTATAAAAGATTAGACATATCCGTGGACTGTCACTCTCTGATGTACCCTGTGTTTTATATGTATATATAAATGAAACTTGCTATTTCCTTAATAAATTTTATCAAACATCTCTGATGAATTTTTATAGCTTTGTATATTGCACATTCTAATCTCTTGTTCCACAGCAGTAAATGAACTATTGTCAACAATTGTTCATAAGCACCTAAGATAATACTTGTGAATGTGGTGCTGGATATTGATTCCAGGGCCCCACATATGCAAGGCAACTGATTTACAGCTTAGCTCCAACCTGTTCCCTTTAAGTATTCATTTTCACAATTGAGGATTGGGTTTTCGGTGCCTATTCTTTTGTTGGGGGCTATAGGAACATATAGGGATAGAGTCAGGAACTGATCTCAAACTTTAGTGCTCGATTTCCTTTAGTTCTTGGCAGGGAATCATGTGCTTTGAGCAAAAACAAGCCTCCCACATGTGAAATGTGCTCTCAGCCTATTTGGCGGTCTTTTTAGCAAGAGAGTCTTTGCATCACACACACTTAGTATGTATACACTTTGACTTCCCAGATAAATCAGATAGACAATCTTATCTTCAAAATTTCCACAGGTAGGGACTGGAGAAATAGTATGGAGATGGGGTATGTGCCTTGCATGCAGAAGGACAGTAGTTCAAATCCCGACATCCCATATGATTCCCCAAGCCTGCCAGGAGCGATTTCTGAGCATAGAGCCAGGAGTGACCCCTGAGCACTGCCAGTTGTGACCCAAACCAAAAAAAAAAATTTTTTTTTTCCACAGGTACATCAACAGCAACCGTGTCACATGGATGGAACCTGGATATTTTGACAGCTTGGCCAACACACTTGTGGTGCTGAAGCTGAACAGGAACCGGATATCCGCTCTCCCACCCAAAATGTTTAAACTGCCTCAGCTGCAGCATCTGTAAGTAAAATGCCTTCTTAAATACTGCTTCACATCTTCTTTTTTGACTTGTGGTATCTGCCCTCAAAAAACCCACAATATAGCAAAGGTGTCAAATCAAGAAAGTGGATGCCTTTCCTTTGAGAGCCTACCTCGTAGATTTTCTGAATCACAAAAGAGCCCTAAAAGTCACCCTGTCCCCCGCTTCTTCCTGATGAGACATGTTGGATTGTTACTGGAAGCCTGAACAGTGTAATCAGTGAACAGCCTCCTTACAAAGGAGTCATTGTGGCCTTGCAGAAGTAGTGGGGACTCTCGACAGCTGTGGTTTATGAGAATAATACCCAACAACTCCAGGAGACTCTGATCGCTTAAGTGGCTATAAAGAACTGTCTCATTAATAATGGTAGAAGGATCTGTGAACAGACTTCTGCAATATAGTGTTTTTCAACCATGGCTGCACATTACGAACACTTGGGGAGCTGTTAAAAATCCCAGTACCCTGGCCACACCCTAGAGCAATTATATTAGAACCTCTGGGAGCAAAATCCAGGTTTCAGTAATTTTGAAAACTCCCTGGGTTAGTCCAGTGTGCAGCCAAGGCAGAGAGCTGCTTCCTTAAAAAGAAAGCCATTCCACACAAAAGGAATTGTGAGAGAGTATCAGCTTCTAGAAGCATAGAGGGACAAGATGAAATTGACAGCCCTGCTCTTAAAGTAGACCTCATTTTTCAGCATTAGTCAATATTCTCATTGTGAATAGTCCAGAAAACAGTATCTGTTTACATCTATACTGATTGGACAGTTAAGGTGCAGTCCAGTTTTAATATTTTATTACTTCAAAATTTTGTCACACATTTCAGAAGGAAATATACTTGCACTTAATCAAAAATCACTGTATAGTTTGGGGAAAAGTCTAAAACAGTTTATGATTTTAGACTGATTGGTTTAACTATATGTATATATATTAGCATTAATTTTACAAGTGCCTCCAGAATTTCATGGAAGGTAATTTTTAACTGTACTATCCAATGCAGTGAACTGAATCGAAATAAGATTAAAAATGTGGATGGACTCACATTTCAAGGGCTTGGAGCTCTGAAGTCTCTAAAAATGCAAAGAAATGGAGTAACAAAACTTATGGATGGAGCGTTTTGGGGATTGAGCAACATGGAAGTCTTGTAAGTGTGGTTTTCACAAGTTCTTTTCTGGTAAAATGAATCCTATGATAGTTTTTATTTCAATTCCCCTTAAAATAGCATAAATTGCAATCTTACAATTTGCTATTTAATATTATTTTAGATAACCTGAGAATTTAGGTAATTGAGGTTTATAAGTCTTTTTGCAGATATCTTCATATAAAAGAAGGTAAGCACCTACTAACAATAGGAATGTGGCATAGGTTGTAATCATATTTCCCCTTTGAAGAGATGAGATAATGAACTTTTGATTCTGCTTTGATTCTTATTGTCAATGCAGGCAGCTGGACCATAACAACCTCACAGAGATTACCAAAGGCTGGCTTTATGGCTTGCTGATGTTGCAGGAACTTCATCTCAGCCAAAATGCCATCAACAGGATCAGCCCTGATGCCTGGGAGTTCTGCCAGAAACTCAGTGAGCTGTGAGTTGCCTTTTATTCTCCTCAGGTTTGGAGCAGGGATCATGCTAGAGCATGAGCTTCTTACCACTGATCTGTGAAATTTTCATAACAAAGTTTCCAAGGTGACAGGTTCTTTTTTTACATGCAACCAAGACATATTTTTGTAGTGATAAGTTGAAGCCAACTCTGCTCTTCTAGTTCTGTGACACAGGAGCTAAATCATGAGAATTTTCAAGTAAAGAGAATGGTCTTTGTTGTTTCATTTGTTTGCCTGTTTTATCTTTTAAATTACGGAGTTTAAAACTAATGTTTACCTGGGGTGTTTCTAAGGCACAGTTGTAAAATGAGTAGTGGTGTGGTTGCTTGGAGAATCCATTTTTTAGGAAATAAATTATGTTGAATTGAGAAGTCAAGCTATCATTTATTTTTGTTTTGTTTTGTTTTTACAGGGACCTAACTTTCAATCACTTATCCAGGTTAGATGACTCAAGCTTCCTGGGCCTAAGCTTACTAAACACACTGCACATTGGGAACAACAAAGTCAACTACATTGCTGATTGCGCCTTCCGGGGGCTTTCTAGTTTAAAGACTTTGTAAGTTACATATTTTACTCTCTGTTCATGAACCTAATTGGTTCCTAAATGTGCCCACTTTTCTACAAGCAGATTTCCTTTGTTGTGAAGGAAATGTAGACGGCCTCGAAGTAATCTTTCCCAGATCAGTTTGATTAAAATAGGCCCATTTCATCCATATGTGTTTCTTAAAGGGATTAAGTAGGACAGTGATCAGATTGTTTTTGGTGATTATAGTTAGCCTTCTCAGGATCCAGGAAGTTGGTAACTGCTCAAGAGGGAAACAATTTTAAATCCACTAATTTTTCTTTATAAAACACAGATTAAAAATTACTCAGCAGAAAAGATACACAAAGGATAAGTAAAGAAAGGTGTCTGTTTATCACACTGGTTATATACGGACTTGATCTTTGTCCTAGCCAAAAGAGAACTGGATTAATTAAATTTGAAAAAAAACTCTCAAATTCTCATTTTAATATTGTGCAATGGACTTTTACACTGTCAAAAACTTTCTCTTCACAATTTGAAGCATTACATAATTGAAAGACATGCTGTATGTTTTGGCAAACTCCTGCTGGTGTGGTTGGAACAGTGGTTTTAAAGTTTAATGTATTTTTCAAACTATTCAAGTCTTTCTGAATTTAGTTGTGTTGACAGAAGAATTAATAGAACCAAAGGCAGCTGTTCTGATTTTGAGTGAAGACTTGAAAAGTTGTTGAGGGAAGAGAAGAGGGTATGATGTTGGCGAGAAAGCATTTTTCTGTTATTTTGAAAAGGGCATGGAGACAAATTGGGAAATCATGAGGAACTTGTTAGAAATTGCAAACTACCTGGATAGGATATGTGAGTGTATTTCTCAAGAAAACTCTTGTTTTTGAAATAAATAGAGCATTACATACATTTGAATGAAAATATATTCACATGTTCAATTAGGGATCTGAAGAATAATGAGATTTCCTGGACCATTGAAGACATGAATGGTGCTTTCTCTGGGCTTGATAAACTGAGACGACTGTGAGTATGGTTTGATTAGATGAGTGCTGTTATACAAGATGTATATTAATTTGTTTTTCTTCCTTAGATATTATGGTTTTGGTCCACACTTCTATTAGTGTAGCTTATTTTAATTTGTCCTCAATTCATTATTTAGAAAGTGGTATTGTACTGTATCCCTCAAGAACTTTTTTAAATCAGGAAACTTAGTATATGCTGATAATAATGTAAACAATACAGGATTAAAGTATGCTTTTGTGTAGTTATTAGTTGGCCTTTGCAGGTAGCCAAATTCTGTTATAGTCAGCCTTAAATTCCTGTGTATGATCAAAGTATCCATGGAGGAAAAGGAAAGGAGCAACTTTCCACTCTAATCCTGTATTTTTTATTAGTTTCTGAGACAGTATACTCAGAGTAACATTTCTGCCTTTTTCCTAAGTGGAACCCAAAACAACAGCTTTATTTGAACCTTTACAATAACTTACTAAATGCCAGTTTTATCCTGGGTTCTGTAACTAATGCTTTGAAACCATGCTGAACTCCATTGCTTAGAGGTACATAATAAAATACATACAGGTACATGATAAAGATCATGGATACATTTTTATAAGATAGTATACAGTAGAATCATTCTGCTATGCCTAATAGAAAGGAGTTCTTAAAATTTTTAAAAATTAATCATTTAATGATCATTCCATCCTAAGTGTCATTTGTGAACTGTCTCAAATATTTCTCCCTTACACAGAATACTTCAGGGTAACCGGATTCGATCTATTACCAAAAAAGCCTTCACTGGTTTGGATGCCTTAGAACACCTGTGAGTACCTCAAATTTAATTATTTTAATTAGTATAAGAGGATTATGTATTTATGTATTATGAAGGAGCAAACATACTATCTTCTCAGCACCGTGAAATACACATAGACATTGGCCTAGTCTCTACCATCTTCATACCTACTAATTGATCTCTTTGCATATATGAAAGTATAACTACAGACATCCTTTTGCATTTGAAGACTTTGCTATATATCTTTTTGGGTTTTATTTTAGTTACTTTTTTTTGAAGTATATAAATATAGAGTATAAATTAAGCTTTCAAGGAAACTACTCTATAGCTATTATAAATTTAAGTGGAAGCTTTGAATACTTACTGATTTTATTGAGATGTTAAAAATAGAGATAGCACAGCGGCATTTGCCTTGCAAGCAGCCAATCCAGGACCAACGGTGGTTGGTTCGAATTCCGGTGTCCCATATGGTCCCCCGTGCCTGCCAGGAGCTAAGCTATTTCTGAGCAGATAGCCAGTAGTAACCCCTGAGCACTGCTGGGTGTGCCCCCCCCCTCCAAAATAGTGTCTCCATAGTCCTTAGAGTAATATCTATTTTACTATTTTTAAAATGTTGGTTTGTTATGACTGTTAATTAATTATAAAATGCTTGCCCTCTTTTTCTCACTTTATTTACTGTCTTCTTTCTCTGCTAACCCATCAGTGAACAACTTGTAGGAACAGAACTCAAACTAAGGTTCCTGAGCTTGCTCAGTGCCCAGCATCATGCATGGTCTAGTCTTCATAATCTTGATCCCCTTCCTCATCATTCCTGATATTCAAGGCTCAGATGTCTCAGCCATTAGAAAGTCAAACTAGTGAGTCTTGAAGAATGCCAAGCCTTTGAGAACACTGACCCAGCAAGCTGCTTCTAAGCAGGGGCATGTGGTTTACAATTATACATTAGAAGTAGAAAAACAGTATAGAATAGATCCACTCTATAAGGAATCCTGGTAGCTCCATGATTTACTCTCTGTTAACATGTTCAAAGATTAATTTAAAATACATGTTTGTGCTGTTCATTGAGAAGGAATTGATTAGTTATGATCTATGAAACACCTTCCCAATGACTTTTGAGGGAGGTTTGCTTTGTTACCTATCGTCCAGACAGGGCAGCAATTCAGGTTGCAGCAGTATGATTCTGCAAAACAGAATTTGGAAGGGTGGACCAGTATTACTAGACTTACTGAAACAAATTATTTTCAGGAGGAAACTAGCCAAAAGTGTTTTGTCATCTGATCCCATCCAGTTCTGGGAAAGTGGAATTAGTGGCTCCATGGAGTATTAACCTCTGCTTCAATTTTTTAAACCTTGACTCTCCCAGTATTATCTGTCTCTGCCCATGTTCTTTTATTTCACTCTGTTTTCTGTTGTCACTTGTCTCATTCCAAAGAGAACAGACTGGCAGTCATAGGGAGTATACCTTAATTCAAATTCCTTCAAAGTAACATCAGTCCTAAATGTTCTTTCATTTTATGCATGTCCTGCCTAAAATGGTTTATTTTATTTTATTTTTTTACTTTTTTCCTCAGCTAGTATGTCTTGTCTGAATAGCTTACTGTCTTTACAGTAGTGGCTTGTGCATATCAGAGTAAGCTAATGATTACGAATATGAGTTTGAAGTAGAAAATAATTGGGTTCAAATTTTATATGCCCTTTCATGCTGAGCAAGGTCTATAAAGTCATCTTTTGGGTTGCTATGAAGCATAAGTGCTAGACTATGTGGAAGTCACTTTATAATAATGCCTGTCACAAAAAGTTAACTTATGCATTAATGATTTTCTAAGAGCATGATTTGATTTGTGTGCTTAAAAATTACTAGTCTTACTAATTTGCATAGTGAACTATAGTAACTTAGGAGAATAGTTTGCGCTTTTAGGGATGCAACACCTACATGAGATAATACAGTTAGTCTTTCTCATTGCAGAATCTGCTCCTCGTAAAATATTTTTATCCTACAAAGATAGCTACTTTACAGTTTCTTCCAGAGTAACTCTTGGTATAGTTTTATGCCTAGAGTAAATTTGGAGTCTCTCAAGCCTGGATGCTGAGGACCATGAGTGGGGTTGGTGAAAGACTGTAACCCCTAGCTAAAAGTGTAAGCAAGAGAAGAGAAAGTTTATTAAAATAGTATACTGAGCAGAAAGATTCACAAGCCTTCCAGTATAGCTTTGAGGTATTTTTATTATTTGTTTGAAGATGTTTCATGAGTTTGAAGTTTCTTATGTTAGAAATATGGATTTTTACCAAGGGGAGAGCAAATGAACCTGAAAAGAGTCTATAGTTAATCCCATGACAATATACTTCAAGGGTGGAGAAACCCTGTACCTCTTAGGTAAAGGAAATTCCTTTTCCAATGACCCCAATATTTACTGTGCATCTGCAGGAGTGGAAAAAAAAAACACAAAACATATATTTATTTATTTTCTTGCTTTTTCTTATCTGACACATTTTTTTTTTAATCTCAATACCAGGGCTTTTATATGGTGCTTACTCACCATTCCTTTTTTTTTTGAATGCTCACTGGATACTTTGACAGTGCTTTATGTACTGTTGTGGTGCTTCACCTTTTTCCCCTACATCTCTCAAACCAAAGATGAAAGTCTCTAGAAGGACTCCGCCGATTTCCGGAGTATTTGACTTTTTTTTCCTTTTTTTTCTTTCTCTTCTCCAGGTTATTACCTTTCTCTTCTTCAAACAAAACCACATAACTTGAACTAACTAGTCCCGCATCCCAATTGGGGGAGGTAATAAGGGAAGTACCAAGACCAAACAGATGTAGGACCACTAAGTAGTTAGCTAGGCACAGAGGGGACCACTTATCCTGGCAGCCCCGGGGGTGAGGGAGGAGGATATGGGAGGTAGAACGGGAACGGAGGTGGAGGGAGGACAATTTGGTGAAGGGAATCCCCCTGATTTTATGTTAGCATGTACCTAAAATATTATTGTCAACGATATGTAAGCCACTATGATTAAAATAAAAATTATATTTAAAAAAAAGAAATATGGATTTCACCATTGATCATTAGCTAAATAGTGGGCACGTAGTCCTGGGTTTCAAATGCCTATGATTGTGCTATTGTCACCTAATTAGAGTAGGAAATGTGCCAAATTCATTTTAGTTCTTCTTGGAATAAACTCAGTGTTGGGCCCCAGAATCTTAAGTTTCATTTTTGTGTAAATTGGGGATTTCGTTCAAGGTTTGAGTTAAGCCATATGTAAGTTGCAAACTTGACCCTCTCATGGAATGTTTGGTGGCCAGTAAGAGGCTGACTTATGCCAGAAAGTGTCCCAGGAAGATTGCACTCAATCTTATGCTGACTGATCTATCTAATTTGTTGTTTTCAGGGACCTGAGTGACAACGCAATCATGTCCTTACAGGGCAATGCATTTTCACAAATGAAGAAACTTCGGCAATTGTAAGCTTTTCTTTTTCTTATAAGAGTTTCACATAAATCATAGAGGGATAAACTGTTGGTGGGAGTTGTCTTCCCACATTCTTCATATTAATATTTATACCAGATAGTAAAAGGAGTTATTTGTTCTTTGTTGAAAAGAGATGCTTCTTTTTCTTTCAACTTGAATTGTTGCAGCCTAATAACTATAGTATCTTATGGTAAGTTTTTGGTAGTATTAGCACATCTTAGTAAAGACAGAAAGGAAAGCAACTAAAAATCATGCTACACTGTTTCTTGCACTTTAAGAGGAACTATAGAATGTCTGTTACATGGATGTGTGTGTTTGGTTTCCACATTGAGTGCTTTGTTAATATTTACTTGGGTTTAGTTTACTTGCAGAAATCTGCATTTCATACAAAACAAATTGAATGTAATTACTCTCCTCAGGCATTTAAATACATCAAGCCTTTTGTGTGATTGCCAGCTAAAATGGCTCCCACAGTGGGTGGCAGAAAACAACTTTCAGAGTTTTGTAAATGCCAGTTGTGCCCATCCTCAGCTGCTAAAAGGAAGAAGTATTTTTGCTGTTAGCCCAGATGGCTTTGTGTGTGGTGAGTATAGCTGTTACACTTCCTTCCCTCTTACCCATTCTTTTTGAGGGGGAACCCATTTGTTTTAGCAGTAGTTTTGAATATATTTATGTTCTTTTAATAACGATTTTATTCTTGCCAAGGTAGATAGACATGGGTCTACAGTTGACTGTTAAGTTTTAGAGACAAGAGTTTTTTCAGATGTTTTTTTCTCTCTACTTTGGTATTAGGGTGTTTAGTTTGGAATGAGAAGGACATTTGATCTTGGCTGTTTTAGGGCATTATAACCCTTCTTAACCTGTTTCCCAAGTCCTTCTCTCTGTTTCTCCCAAGAGCAGGAGCTCACTGATGAACCTAGTGATTTTCAAGCTGTGATTAGTGATTACTAAACTTCGAAAAAAAATTAAGCTATTGCTGAAGAAGTATTATAAGTAATAGAAGACTTGACTTCATTAAAGATAAATTTAAGAACTATCTATTGTCTACTGTCTAATATAATGCACCCCAAAATGTTGATTATAGAAATTGGTGTATTGGGGCCAGAGAGATAGCATGGAAGTAGGGTGTTTGCCCTGCATGCAGAAGGACGGTGGTTCGAATCCCGGCATCCCATATGTTCCCAAGCCTGCCAGGAGTGATTTCTTAGTGCATAGCCAGGAGTAACCCCTGAGTACTGTCAGGTATGACCCAAAAACCAAACCAAAAAAAGAAAAAAAAGAAAGAAATTGGTATATCCATACTGCACAAAATTATTGAGCTGTTCCAAATCAGACACTGAAGTTTTCCTTTGTGTAGTCTCTATCTGCCTAATGTTAGTTGTTAGGGAGGCCTTTTTAATAAACATGTATTTAGAACTGGTCAGAAATTATCACCCTATGCTGTAGTATGTGTGTAAAGTTATTCCAAAACCTCATTTTACATTGGCTTTTAAATTTTTATTTAAATCTGCTTTTCCTATAAATGCCTAGTTAAGTATAAGGAAAGGATATTTTTAAGACAGTTGTATTAAACAATGCCAACTGTTTCTAGAAATAAAACTTCTGATGTCATTTTTGGATCCAAATAAAGTTTCTGGCATTTGTTTTTAAGGGCTTGTGCTATTCCTTTCCCATGTCCCAAAAGCCACAGTCTTCTCTTCTTGAGATAGTAACTCTATTACTTTAAGATGGGAGTACAATCTTCATAGGTTTTTTTTTTTTTTTAATCCTTTCTTGGTAAATCTCAACATTATTTTAGACAAATCAAAAGAAGGAGAAAGTGTTGATTGTAACTGCCTGCAGACAGGTACTGGAAACTGACAGCAATGAAATTACCAGAGTATCACACCCCATTCACACATACACACATACCTCTTTTATTTTTTGAGCTTATAATAACCATCATAATAAATTAAAATTCAAAAAGGTAGCTTCTAAAACGCGACAGAGTACTAAAAATAGCTCTAATGATAATGTGACCCTGACAGCATATCACTGCAGCCTGGTTTGGCTGTTTGCTCAAACCTAGGCCGTAGCCAGTATCCCACAGTGAGTTTTGGAGATAAGTTTTTCTTTTATTACTGGTTTTGTTTTAGTTAAAAATTTCATGCAATTTTTTTTTTTTTTGTAAGTGAGGTATTAGAGATCATTTTTGATGTTTCATTTCTTAATTTTGCCCCTACTACTCAGAAAATGGGAAAATTGCAGTTCTTGGTCAAGACCTTTAAGGAACCGTAAGCCTGGAAATGTCTTGTTTTATGCTTATTTTAAAGTTCAACTTACTGACTTTTGTTATTTTTAATTATGCTGCTGATGGTGCTTAGGACCACCTCCGTGGTGCTCAGAAAAACCACATAGGGATTTGAACTCGCATGCAGGGAAAGCGCCTGAATCCCTGAACTATATCCCTCTGGCCTCTGGCAGTATCCTACTTTTTTTATATATATATTTAGAAAAGAAAACCAGGAGTGTGGAATAAACTATAGTTCCAAAGTAATAGCCTTCTTTCCGTTAATAATATTTGGCAAATAGGCTTCAGTCTCTGTTAGAAATGAATGAGTGACTTTATAAACACTCTCACAAGGTATCATTTCAACACCGGACCGCTGTCCCATCAGTGTAACATACACAAAGGAGTAATATCGAAGCCGCTGTTTGTTTTGACTTTTGTGGTGTTCAAACCGCGCTTTTAAAATGGTTTTGTTTCTTCCTCTCTATTTTGAACAGATGATTTTCCTAAACCCCAGATCACGGTTCAGCCAGAAACACAGTCGGCAATAAAAGGCTCCAATTTGAGCTTTATCTGCTCAGCTGCCAGCAGCAGCGATTCTCCAATGACTTTTGCTTGGAAGAAAGACAATGAACTGCTGCATGATGCTGAAATGGAAAATTATGCACACCTCCGGGCCCAAGGTGGCGAGTTGATGGAGTACACCACCATTCTTCGACTACGCAGTGTGGAATTTGCCAATGAAGGGAAATATCAGTGTGTCATCTCTAATCACTTCGGTTCATCCTACTCTGTCAAAGCCAAGCTAACAGTAAATAGTATGTGATCTGACTTTTCCTTTTGCACCTTCAAAACAATTGTTACACACAGGCAGTGCCTGGTTTTACCTTGTTAGCCCTATATTTTACTCTCATAGTTCCTAATCACAGCCCTCCTTTCTCTGCTTCTCACTCTACACAGTAAGATTCTTATTTGGACCCAACCAAGCAGTTGTGTCAAAGATGCTCTGTTTAACATGGTGGATAGCACAGAGATAAAGCAGGTATTTTTGCTTCGAGGAGTCAGAGTGTCCTCATCTGATGGAAGAAGCCACAAAGTGGAGTGTGTGAAAGTACAGGAGCTTTATCTCAGAGATCTAGATTTAGTCTGGCCATTCTAGTTTATAACCCTGTGACTCATTTCAAGTTACTTAAGCTCCTAAATTTTCAGTACTTAACTTTTCAATGTAGGGTAATCACTAAATAAACTGTTTTGTGAAAAGGACTTAGCAGAATGCCTGGAATACAGAAGTACTTGGTATATGCAGTGAATTTTAACTGCTATTAATAAAATCCTGTCATTATTAGAATGTTTATGGTTGTAAGGCAAGGTTCTTGTCACATGGTTGCTTAATCATATCTTTCCTGAGAGAAGATTTGTAATTGATTGACGCATTCATTTAACAAATGATTGCCATGGCCTGACAGAATTATTTTGAATTTTAAATTAGAGGACAAAACATCTGTCTAACATCATAGTCTGTTGTCGTCAGGAGAGACTTTAAAAGAAAAACACAGATGAAGGAAATGGTCAAGCTACAAAGAGATTTATTGATTTGCCCAATATCTGATAGGTAATTACTGAGAAAACTAGAAAGTAAGCTGAAAATAGAAAGACCTTTAGTCTGAAAATTGGGTTGTGTGTATTTCACCCTCATTTTATTTTTTTGAATCGAGGTAACCTTGAGGGAGTCATTTAATCTTTCCATTTGAACTTTAGTTTCCTTGTCTTGTCGGTAGAAATAATTCGTGTTTTCGCTTATGTCAGGGATATTTGTAAGCCTACAAAAACAGGAATGAAAGTGACTCTCCAAAATTCAATAGCACTCATGCATTTTTTAAAAACCAATTCCAGTGCTTCCTTCATTCACCAAGACGCCAATGGATCTCACTATCCGAGCCGGGGCCATGGCTCGCTTGGAGTGTGCTGCCCTGGGACACCCAACCCCGCAGATAGCCTGGCAGAAAGATGGGGGTACAGACTTCCCTGCTGCCCGCGAGAGACGCATGCATGTCATGCCAGAGGACGACGTGTTTTTTATTGTGGATGTGAAGATTGAGGACATCGGAGTGTATAGCTGCACAGCACAGAACAGTGCAGGCAGCATTTCTGCAAATGCAACCCTGACTGTTCTAGGTAAATGGGCATTTCCATTTGTGAGCCAAATTAGTCTGAAAGGTAGCAGTTTTCCCAAAGGCCCTACGTGCCAGAAGTAAGTGGTGATCCAGAGGGCAGAGCTGTTTCTTTGAGAGAACAGGGGGCCTCTCCAAGTTTTGAAGTTGGATTTGTGTTACGTTTTCTAAGTTTGGGGATGGTAAGATGATTATGTTGCCTCTCTTTTGAGGAAAAGAAAGTTTTGCTCCCATTCTTATAGCAAGATTAAGCTTTGATGCCTTTGCTCTTTGCAAACATCACCTTCTTCTTAAAGACTTTTTTTGGCAACCACTGTGTAGTTTCTACTATTTATAAAGTTATAAAGAATACGGGTTAAAAAGAAACATAACAACTAATTGGGAAAGACCTGCTACATTTTTGTGCTAGTCTAGAATCATGAATGTGTAATTGGGGAGTGTTGTGGGTGAAGATTGAGGCCTCCAAAGCATTGCTCAGGGGCCCTGAGGGTGTTCAGCCACCTAGGCTGGGTGATTCAGTTAGTGCTGGGGCCCAGTGATACGGTACTGCTTCAATTCTGTGGTGCTGGGATTGTGACTAGTGATGCTCAGGGGAACATGTAGTACTGGGACTCTGTTTCAAGTCTAGGTATCTGCAGAACATATACTCCTGTCCTGAATGTTGAGCCATCCTCCAACCTGATAAAGTTCATGGCTTATCAGATAGTTTAAAAAACACAAATGTGTTCACCACATATGTATATTTGAGGTAATCTTGGTTATGCCAAATAATAAAAATGCCAATTATTTTCAGGATTTTACATAAACTTGAGTATTAGAACTACAAATTTTCTTTTTCAAAATCTAAGTGTTTTAATTTTTTTTTCATCCAACGCCATACTCAGGCATTTTTTAATGCCTTTCTATTTTTAAAGAACATATTTAAAATACCTAGCTATGCTGGGAAACATTCCTCATCCATTATTCCTCATTCCTAAAGAGTGAGGGAGAACAAAGAAAAGCTGTAAATATTATCCTTAGCTTGTGTGAGAGCCAGAAAACAAAATAAAACCCCAACTGGAGTACACATGGTTAGTCTCTTAAAAAAAAAAAACATGCACATCAAGTTGTGGAGAATAAATGTTGAGATTTTAATTTGGATAAATTGATGTGCCAGTTCTTACGATGTGCAAAACTTAATTTTCTGTTTCCTCAGAAACACCGTCATTTCTACGGCCCCTGTTAGACCGTACTGTCACCAAGGGAGAAACGGCTGTCCTGCAGTGCATTGCTGGTGGCAGCCCTCCTCCCAGGTTGAACTGGACCAAGGATGACAGCCCTTTGGTGGTCACAGAAAGGCACTTTTTTGCAGCTGGCAATCAGCTGCTGATCATTGTAGACTCCGATGTCAGAGATGCTGGGAAATACACATGTGAAATGTCCAACACTCTGGGCACCGAGAGAGGCAACGTGCGACTCAGTGTGATCCCCACTCCCACCTGCGACTCCCCTCAGATTACAGCTTCCTCACTGAACGACGATGGCTGGGCCACCGTGGGAGTCGTGATTATCGCAGTAGTTTGCTGCGTGGTGGGCACATCACTCGTGTGGGTGGTCATCATTTACCACACAAGGCGGAGGAACGAGGACTGCAGCATCACCAACACAGGTGCCAAACAGAGGGTCAGCACCGCTGTGGTGGGCATTTGTGTGTATTTGAGGCCCTAGGGGAACTTTTAGATTGTGTTTCTCCTTGAGCCTGTGTCAGCATGGTGACTCATTTGTTTCAACTGGTAGAAATATGACCAGTGAAAAAATAACACCCTGTTCCCTAAAAGCTGATGTTGAAAAATTAAGTTTGGCTTGGCTTTGTGGGGTTTATTTTTGTTAAGATGGCCTCAGAATATCTTGTCAGTTGTGAGATAGAGTCCAAATCCCAGAGTAAAACTGCCTGATGATGTCTTTGGTTTTGATGAAGAACTAGGAATAGCCCTTTGGTTCTTTGATGCAGAGTCTCAAACTCTGCTATTGTTATGTGTTTTGTCAATATGTCAGCTATGTCAACCAACCCTGGCATCAAAGGAGAATTCTAGTTACTAATGGGAGAGGGACTATGTCTTGATTAATAGGTACGAACGATGATTTCTATAGAGTATTTAGCTAGGAATATGGAAGAAATGATACCAAAAGCAAGAACTTAGATTCTGTCCCATGAAAATCTTAAAAGTCTTTTTGGTTGTGGTTTTTGTTTGGGGGCCACATCTGGTCATGCTCAGGGCTAACTCCTGGCTCTGCACTCAGAAGTTACTCTTGGCAGTGCTCAGATGGGATGCCAGGGTTCGAACTTGCGTTAGCCATGTGCAAGGAGATGCCCTATTCACTGTACTGTTGTTCTGACACCTCTTTAAGGTTTTAACTGCTCTAACATTGAGAATTTGGAAATTTGGGAGGAGCATCCAATAGGAGATAAAAAAAGAAAATGATTCCCAGGGCCGGAGAGATAGCATGGAGGTAGTGCACTTGCCTTGCACGCAGAAGGAAAGTGGTTCGAATCCCGGCATTCCATATAGTCCCCAGAACCTGCCAGTAGCAATTTCTGAGCACAGAGCCAGGAGTAACCCCTGAGCACTGCCAGGTGCCAAAACCAAAAAAGAAAAAATAATATCCCAGGGCAGCAGCACGCCAATTGCCTTACCTGTGCCGTCAAGATGTTTCTGCAGCATTAGATTTATTTGGTTTGTTTAGAAATCAGCATAAAGAGTTCTGCAGGACACCTTAGGGGCAGTTACAAATCATTTGTGGTTAATAAAATGCTCCTGTTTGATTACAGATGAGACCAACTTGCCGGCAGATATCCCTAGTTATTTGTCGTCTCAAGGGACATTAGCTGACAGACAGGACGGGTACATGTCCTCAGAAAGTGGAAGCCACCATCAGTTTGTCACTTCCTCAGGAGGTGGATTTTTCTTGCCTCAACACGACAGTAATGGTAAGCATTTAAAATGACATTAACCTAGTTATGTTGAGACATTTGTATAGAGAATGCTTGGGCATATGTATTTTCCTTAGAATTGGATACTCTAAACATATTTAGAACCTGACCCAAGATCACTAGCAAAACTGTAAAATTAAATTAGATCATGCCTTCCTAAATACTAGGAAAATCTTTGTTTTGGGTAGTCAAAGAATATTAATAGGTTAGAGGAAAGTGTAATTCCCACAGATGACACAACTATCATAGCTGTTCTTTGACCCCATATGAGACCACATTCTCTGAGAGCACACAATGGATTCAAGACCTACTACTAACACTTCGTATTCTTGGGAAATTATAACATTTTCTTGTTAGCTGGTTGTGAAAATTAAATAAGATGATAATCAAAAAAAAAAGGCATGGTGCTTGGCATATGGTAGCAACTCAAAGAAACTGTTGACCTTACTCTCAAAACTGTTTAAGAGCATTTATTGACTATTTGTTTTGTACCAAACTCCATAGTTGGGAGTGAAGAATATTTTCTTGATGAGGCAAAAATTAAACAGTTACAGTGCACTTGGCATGGCTGTGATATAGAAAGAGGGCATCAAAGAGGGCGTTCTTGTTAATATAACTTGGCTACAAAAAGGCAGAGGCCCAAGTGTTTTGAGATTTAGCTGGGGTAACTGAAGAGATGCCTAAAGCAATAGAACTAGAGTATCCTAGTGACTGAATTCCCTGGATTTATGATTTATGAACTTTTAGAGTAGCTTGTCAAGGCCCCAGCATTACTGAGTTCCATTCTGCAAGGTCTCTTATCTCTGAGACCTGCCTCTACTAACTGTCTCTGCTCTATCTGGATTCCCAAATACGAGGTTCCACAGAGCATCTCTAAGCTTCAAGATTTCTCTTGTCCTCACCTCTGTGTCCACAACAAACACGGGCTAGCTTCTGGATTGTTTTGTTCACCTAATGGCATTATGATAGGAATTTTCTTTTTGGCTTAATTTATCTTTGAGCTGGTTATTAAGAAGTCTTGTTTAAACAAATTTGTTTAATTCCTTGTCTGGAGGATGAGAGGCAACCAGCACAGATGGTAGTAGGTGACTTGGACATAACTGCTTTGGCCACACTAGTGATACACTGGTGAAACCTGGACCTGATAACAAGGGTATCATTCAATGGTTAAAGAAGTACTTCTCTTCCAGTTAGATGGTACAATAGTTTATTCAGTTACTGATTCCTAGATCTCAATAGTTTTTATGAAAACCCTTCTATAAATTTCCGTATATTTCTTTTTCCCTAAATGTTATTCTGTCTAAAATTTGCACTTACAAAGTAGAGAATGCCAAAAGTGGAGGGAATGTTGAATAGTACCATGACCCAGATGTTTGTTTTAAAGGAACATGCCATATCGACAACAGTAGTGAAGCAGATGTGGAAGCTGCTGTGGATCCGTTTCTTTGTCCCTTTCTGGGATCCCCAGGCCCTGTATATCTCAAGGGAAGTGTCTGTTCCCCAGATCCCTTTGACACCTACCATACAGGTATATAATACCTTTTCTTGACTATGTATCTATATCTATATCTATATCTATCTATCTAATTTGTAGTACCTCTTTTTTTTTTTTTTTTTTTTGGTTTTTGGGCCACACCCAGTGACGCTCAGGGGTTACTCCTGACTATGCGCTCAGAAGACGCCCCTGGCCTGGGGGACCATATGGGGCACGGGGGATCGAACCGCAAGGCAGGCACCTTACCTCCAGTGCCACCACCCGGCCCCTATAGTACCTTTTCTTAACATCTTTTCTGATTCCTTGAACAACCGGTAGAAATGTTAACTTTGTCTTCTGATATTGTCCCAAAATGTTAAAGGTTGCAGTTCTGACCCGAGGACATCTTTAATGGATCACTACGAATCTAGTTACATAAAGAAAAAAGAGTGTTATCCATGCCTTCATCCTTCAGAAGAATCCTGCGAACAGAATGTTAGTGAAATAGGATGGCCTTCACATGTCCGGAAGCTGATCAGTTCTACTCACTCTCAAAATGAAGGACCTGGGATGAAAAATTTGTGTCTAAATAAGTCCTCTTTAGATTTTAGTCCTAATCCGGAATTAACTTCAGTTACTCTGAGTAATTCTTTTATGGGTAAGTTAATTATTTGATGCTTTGACTTGGGACTCATATTCCAAGTTGCTTATAGAAGAGCAGTGAGAGCTTTAAATGCAAAACTGTTGAAAAAAATATTTTAAAAAACTATCATGACCTATTAGTATACATGTTTCTAAAAGCAAAGTCAGATGTGGGAGAATTTACTTGATTATGTATTTAATCCATAACTAAGCCTCAGGAGCTTTCTGGGTAACACTGTGGGTGGCATCATCGAGAAGACAAGAATTTGGAGAGACTGGGGAGTTCAATTTGTCAGCCATGTGGAAAAAGTGGTTTTGGGCTATAGCAGCCTTTGGGGTGGAGTCATGCGCACTGCATGATTGTGGTTTGGGATGTCTGGTGGCTTTGACTCGCAGTCAAAGAATAAATGCCTTTTACCTGGCTCATCAGCTTAGCTGACCTGCCTTTGGCCCATGTTGTTTGTAGACACAGACTGGCACCGAGACTCATTTTGTACCTGGTGACAATGAGATGCCAGAACTTATCTTTTGACAAAATGGAGACATACGGATAAAAGCCATGACCTGGTCTCATTTTACAAAAATATAAGACCTTTAAAACAATTTTGTCTGACCTTTAGCAAATTTTGTGTTGTCACAATATAACAAAATAAATACTGCTGTTCCCTTTCTACAAAAGAAAATGCCTCTCATTTGACTGAGGTAAGAATTTGAGCCAGTTGAGTGTTCTGAAACTAAAGAAGAAAGGGATAGATGGGAGGTACACATCATGAAAAATCAACATCTGTATATGCTACTTTAAATTTACCACTGAAAATTGATGGTTTTGAAAGATATTGAGTGCAATTTTGTAAATTTAGCCACTGGTAACTTGTAGTTATTATATTAGTGTCCTTCTCACTGAATTATGGTGGACTGTCAGGTACTAAAGTTTGAATTTGAGAACACTTGTATTTTGGAGCTTCATTGCTCAATGGTTATTATTCCTTTGGTCATGAGAAGTGAGAAAAAAATGGATATACTTAATGAGGGAATTGAATCCATGACTTAATCAAGTGATTAATCAATTTAAGTCACAGATCCTCCATTCCAAAATTACTCATCATAATGCCATATCTATTCTCAGTTGAGTACTATAAACTACACCTGTAGAAAAAAATTCAAAATTCTCTGGTGTTCTTTACACTTGAAATGCATTTCGTTAATTTTCTTGCCTGTACAGTGCTCATGGTGTTTCTTTCTTTCAGGAACATTTGGAAAGCCTCTGAGGAGACCATACATGGATGCCCTTTCAAGCTTTGGACAGCCATCAGATGGTCAGCCTAGGACTTTTCCCTTGAAGACTTGTTCTTCTCCAGACTTGGACTCAGAATCAGAGGAAGATAGGAAAGAAAGGACAGAATTTCAGCAAGAAAATCACACATGTGCCTATAAACAGACTTTAGAAAACCACAGGACTCCAAATTTTCAGTCTTATGACTTGGACACATAGACTGAATGGAACCAAAGAAAAGTTTTTAAACATACTACCTCAAGTGGACTTTTATTTAAAAGAGAAAGAATACTATGATTTCAAATGGAGTTATGAATTTCAAATGTAATAAAATACCTTATTTATATAGATGGACTAAAATTACAAATGTTATAAAAGTTTTATACTGGAATTAACTTTCATATAAGAGTACCTTTAAAACTATTTTATAACTTGTGTGTTTCATGAAAAGAGGTATGCAAATTAATTATATAAATCCATAACTATTTTATGTATTTTTATAATGTCAGATTTCTTTTCATTGAAATGGGTACTAAAGCATTTTAAGATCTGTATTTTACTTTTGCTAAAAAGATATTTTCTCATTTTACTACACACATTAATAAAATGTGTCATTGTGATATTACGTGCCAATGACAATATCTTTTTTCAAACCATTAAAAGCTTCATTTTTTTTTTTTACTTCTGACACTTTATTTCAAGTTAAAAATATGGAGCACTTCACGAATTTGTGTGACATCCTTGCACGGGGGCCATGCTAATCATCTCTGTATCTTTCCAATTTTAGTATATGTGCTGCCGAAGCGACCACTGCAAGCTTTATTTTATATAACTTCATTATGACTTAGAATTATTACAATTCTATTAACACAATAGAATATGTACCCCCCCCCAAAAAATCCATTTTCTCTACCTCTCAGAGTTAGTGTAATTCAGATTCAAATCAGATTATGTGAAAGCACATTGTAAATGAAAAAGGAGCTACAAAGTTTTACGATACATTAAATATACCTAACATTTAACTCTAATTCTACAAACAAAAAAAGAATTGTAATAGTCATCTGGTGTGATATAGTAAAACCACCATTGCTTAAAATCACTGTTCAAACCATATTTCCTTAATTACCATAATGCCTTATGTGGTCTAATGCCTTATGCTTTTCCAAATAGTTTCACATTCACCATCCTTTTAATTATAACAAGAGAACAATTTATTGAACATTTTTATAGTCATAATGGCTATAACAGAGGTGGATTTCCATCTACTGTTCCATGTTATATATAATATGATCCTAATAGAATTGTTTGCTGTTCATATTGACTTTCTCTTGAATGAGCAGTTTATATGTATATATATATACATACATACATATATATATATATATATAGAGAGAGAGAGAGAGACACGATTCTGCTTTATTCTTTACAAATAAAAATATTGTCCTAATTTGGTCATCAAAGCTTTATTTAAAACAATTAAATCTGTAAAACATGTAGAACTATTTAAAATCCTTATTTTAAACAGGTCAAAATGTCATTATATACCTGGCATATTAGGCCCACAAAAGGCAAAGAGTCATTCACAAAATTAGGTGACATATATTAAAACAATTAAATGAACTAATTTTATTAAGATTAATTCAAATGGTGAAAGTGGGATTCTTTTTTCTTAAGTCCTATTTTGTTAAAAAAAAAAGTTCCTTCTCCAAGGTAAGTGGCACAAAAGGAGTTAATATGACACATTAAGTTTTAAAATATATTAATCATCGAAGGTGTGAATTTATGCCATTGTCAGTTCTTTGAACTAAATTGAAAGCAGTTAATAGAAGAGCAGATTCTTCCAAGAGGGTATTTTTGGAAGTTAAGTTTTCCTGCCTAGTGAGTGTAAAGCTTTGTTGTTTGTGAGCCAGAAACCTGGAACCCAGATTGCAGTAATATTTTCCTCCTCTAATTTAGACACCAGAGTCCAAGACAGGAAGTTGATCCTTCATTAGACCAAGACCACCAATGACTAAGTGCTGAGAAGTGATTTCATATGCTTTGGCTTTATCAAATTGCCAGATTTGAAAAATCTTATTGTTAATTTGTCTTCATTATTGCCAGATGTGATGCCAACATCGATAGGAAACTATTCAATGATCATAAAGTTCTTTTAAAGGATTTCATTTTTCTAGACTTAGTAGAAAAAAGGTTTAAATCATTAACTTCTCAAATTAAAAAATTAGATTCTTTCTACAGCAATATGATTTTCCTTTAATTCTGTTTCTGTGCTGAAAATCATGGATTATATATAATCTTGGATGTCTGGAAAAGATGAGGAGTCAGTTTCTCTGACATTTGCAAAAAACATCATTTTGAGACTGTTGAATTTCAATGAATTGAGTAGGTATTAAGACATTCTAAAATAACATGTTAAAGAAAAAAATGTAGGAAACATCAAAGTTCTGGGGTTATTTATGAGGAATGTGTTAAAATCTGTTTAATCTTTTATTGTGTTCTGATAAAGAACAATGTGTTTTACATGCTTGTGAAAGTTTTGTTTTCTTTAATTATATCTTGATATGTATAAGATAGTTAATAACTATAGTCATTTTTATAGGCATCACTATGGAAGTCTTAATCCTGGCTCTGTGCTCATGATCACTCACAGAAGATTGTTGGTAAAATGTGTGGTAACAGGATTGGCCAAATGTAAGGCCAGCCCCATACCTATTGCACTATTTCTCCAGCCCCTAGTCATCTTTTTAAAAGATTATTTTATTTATTTTTGGGTTTTTTGGGTCACACTCAGCAGCACTCAGGGGTTACTCCTGACTCCATGCTCAGAAATCGCTCCTGGCAGGCTCGGGGCACCATAATATGGAATGCCAGGATTTGAACCACCGTCCTTCTGCGTCTAAGGCAAATAAATGCCTTACCGCTGTGTTATCTCTCCGGCCCCTAAAAGATCATTTTAAAAGGTAATGCAGAATTTTTATTTAAAAAAAAAGATTTCTAAGGAAAATTAGCATAGTGTTCCTGTAGAAAGAAACCGAAAGATTAATCACAGTAAAGCCAAATGACTGAAGGATTTTAAGATTAGTAACTAAAAAAACAGGAAAGTGGTTTAAGCATTTTAGTCTTGTTGATTTAATATACATATAATCCATGTTACAATAGATATTCTACATTGGCCCTTTTCAGAGAATAACGACCAAGCAAATGTGATTGCAAAATGCCTCCTCTGTTTCTGCAAGTCCCCCCTCTGGAATCTGTAGTGACTGGACATGTGTAATGGGATAACTTAGACTTGGTATTTTTTAAGACAGCATTCTGTTAACACATTGAATAACACAATGTCCTGCCAAAAAAACTATTAGTCTTCAAAGAGGGGTACAGTTTCTTCATGAATAATTTCAGTACTCAAGAAATATCCAGTTACTAGAACTTATCTCTTCCACGAGGCATTTCTTAATCTAATGTATAATAAGAGAGTATTGAAATAGTCTTGAGAGGTTTCAGACTTGACCTAAAATGACACTGAGGGTTTTTTAGTTGGCATTTTCTTTTAATAAAGAGGAGAGTTTGTCTACTCCGAATAAGTTTCAGAGTTTCGGAATTACCAAAATTCTGAAATATTCTGGATATATTTTTTTAAAAAATACTATCTTAGTGGGAAGCAGCTTCTTATTTTCATTTTAATGGATTTATGATTGAGATTAAAATATGTCTATTATAGATTGAATTTTTATCAGATTCTTGTATTTTTGTTTGTTTGTTTTTTGGTTTTTGGGCCTCACCGGGTTGTGCTCAGGGGTTGCTCCTGACTATCTGCTCAGAAATAGCTCCTGGCAGGCACAGGGGACCACATGGGACTCTGGGATTCGAACCAACTACCTTAGGTCCTGGATTGGCTGCTTGCAAGACAAACACCGCTGTGCTATCTATCCGGCCCCAGATTCTTACTATTGATAAAAATCAAGTTCTTTTTCCATTCCTCTCTAGAGTCATTGAACTCCATAGTCTCTCATATTGATACCTAGGATTATAAGCAAACATAATTACTATTCATGTTTTACTTTTTAAATTTTTGTGCTCCATTTTAAGTTTTGTTAAATTTTAAGTATTGTAGCTTACTTAGTCAAAATGAATATAATGTAAAATAGTATTAACATTTATGATATTGATATACACAGTTTTGTTTTGTTTTGTTTTGTTTGTGAGCCATCCACATCTGATGGTGTTCCGGTTACTCCTGACTCTTTATTCAGAATTGCTCCTGGGGGGTGGGAAGCCTGAGTAGCCTGCCATCAACATGTCTTACCCACTGTTCTATCATTTCAGACTTGATGTATACTGTTGTTAAACTGTATTTCAGCTCTGTAAATTTAGGCTTATTCCATTTCTTAGCCAATCCTGACAGCAGGAATTTGTAGCAGTCTCAATCATAATGGCACTTATTTGGAAAAGGTAGGATTGCTATTTTAGGGTGATAGATTACCAGAGTGCTGGAATTACTTGCTATCTCAAATCTTTCAGTGGGAACCTCGTGGGTACCTTTCATTTTGAGCTTTTGTTCAATAATCTGGGAAGTAGGTTTTCAAATACTACATGAAAGGAGTTGTGTTTTTAGAACTATATTTAAAAATTTTTAAGAGTATATATAAATATATATATATTGGTTTTTCAGGCCACACCCCTTTGATGCTCAGTGGTTACTCCTGGCTAAGTGCTCAGAAATTGCCCCAGCTTGGGGGAACCATATAGGACGCCGGGGTATCCAACCGCATCCTTCCTTGGCTAGTGCTTGCAAGGCAGACACCTTAACCTCTAGTGCCACCTCGCCAGCCCCAAGAGTATAGTTTTGCATAAAATCATGCTTTATGTGTACTCACATATAAATAACACAGTTCTGTACACTAGAAGCAATCATTTTGAGAACCCTATTGGCACTTGAATATGATCATCATAGAAAGTAAGGCATCAAAACCTGAGACAATACTTGAAAGAAAAAGGTAAAACAATAAAGTGTTTCTTTGATTATTTTCTTATAAATCTTTCATGACTAATTTCCGGTTTTCGATAATATTTTTTCTTAGTTTTGAACCTGATTTTAAATGCCTTCCCAAGATAATTATTTGACTTATATCTTGGAGTATCACTTTATGTTTAACAATCTCTACAACTCCAATTTGAAATTTGCTACCAACACATTGAAAGATGTTTAACGTTAAAAAAATATCTGCAAAACTATAGAGATAGCTTAAAGAACTAGAGCATAACTTTGTAAACTGGAGGTCCAGGTTCGATGCCCAGTACCACATGGTTTGTGGACACTGAATGATGTGCCCTCTTCCAATATTCAAGTCACCCTCATTGTTGCATTTTTTGTTTGCAGAATTAATATAAAATACATTTTTCATCCTAATTACCAGTGGCACATAAGTAGGTTATAAATACAATGTGTTCAATATTAGCACTTAGTAGAGCTTTGGGACTTGGCACTAATTTTGTCTCTTCATGTTGAGAAAACCACCCTGACGTACATGCTCTTCAGTATGTCCTGGGACACACTGATTGTTTTCTTCAACTACAACCTGAATCAATTCAAGTTCTGGGAGTCTTTTATTAGTCATTAGTATGACCATGCTTATACCTCTGTTATTATGATCACGAGTTCATCGCCTTGTCTGTTTCTCTTGCAGATGCTCTTTTTATTCTCTTTATTTCACACAATTTCAATTAAACAGCTATTTTTATAAAATAAATTCAATCGGCTTCTTTACTAGTTCAAAACCTTTGGTAGCTAAATTTGTAATTCTGGTTATATCATTGTAAAGACTTTCACACACTGAAGTTCAGTTCTCCCTTTAAACTGAGTTTTCTTCTTTGCTCATGCTCCAACTTTTCAACATGCAGTATCTATTTCAGTGTCTATTCAGCCTTAATGCTTTATTTTCACATCTGTATAGTTCAGAGGTAAAATTTGGTAACAATATATTGTTTGTTGTTCCTGTGCATATTTTCTCATATTTGGTTTAGTAAACCTTTTTGGGGTCACTATTAAGCTATGTGTTATATTTGATACAAAAACTTAACCATCATTCAAACAAATAGCCCTCTCCCTAAAAACTCCTAAGTAGAGACCAATTGGTTAATTTGAAAAATTGTGGTTGAATTTTGTTCTTTGGAAAGTTAACACTAAAATTTGGTCATGAGAGAAGAGAAAAACATTTTTTTTTGTTTGTTTTTTTGGGCCACACCCGGTGACGCTCAGGGGTTACTCCTGGCTATGCACTCAAAAGTCGCTCCTGGCTTGGGGGGCCATATGGATAACCGGGGGATCGAACCGCTGTCCGTTCTAGGCTAGTGCAGGCAAGGCAGGCACCTTATCTCCAGCGCCACCACCCTGTTCTGAGAAAAACATTTTAATATGCATTTATTCCTCGCCTGTCTTTCATTCCCTCTTCCTTCCCTTTTCTCTCCTATCAATCAATATATTACATTTTTTCCCTACAAACTGTTTTTGTTGCTTTCCATCACTTCTATCTTCATTGATGTTTCTAGAATGTTTTCCACATAGCTGATTAGAGTGAACACATTAACTATTCAATTGGTTTTGTCAAGTTATAGTTTTATATGTTACTTGTTTGTTGGCGATTATACCTGACCCTGCTTAGGTATCAATCCTGTGGTGCTTCGGTGGTAACTGAAGTGCTAATTATATTCAGTGCTAAGAAGGATGGAACCTGGGTTAGTGTTCTGGCCTTTAGTTTTCCTTAGTGAATATTCGACTTTTATTACTACTTTTGTGAACTTAAAGATATCTGCATTGGGCTATTACTCTTAAGTTACAGTTCAGCATATATTGATAAATTGGTATTTTATTAGCATAAATATATTATTCCATTATTTTTAAGAATAATTCATTGAAATATGTGCTCAGTCTATCATTTTTTGTTGTTTTGGTGCTAAACCCACTGTTCCTCAGGACTGCACTCAGAAATCACTCCTGTATGTTTATATGCAGATTCAGCCCACATCTACCACTTGCAAGGCAAGCATCCTATTTGTCATACTTTATCCATCCCATCCTTCCTTCCTGCCTGCCTTCTTTCCTTCTTTTCTTCCTTCTTTCCTTTCTTTCTTCCTTCCTTCATTCCTCCCTCCCTTCCTTTCTTCTTTTTCTTCCTTCCCATCCCTTTTTCCTTTTCTTCTTTCCTTTCTCTCTCCCTTTCCTTCCTTTCTTTTCTTTTTCTCTTTCTTTCTCTTCTCATTCCCTTTCTTTCTTTCTTTTTCTCTTTCTTTTCTTTCTTTCTTTCTTTCTTTCTTTCTTTCTTCCTTCCTTCCTTCCTTCCTTCCTTCCTTCCTTCCTTCCTTTCTTTCTTTCTTTCTTTCTTTCTTTCTTTCTTTCTTTCTTTCTTTCTTTCTTTCTTTCTTTCTTTCTTTCTTTCTTTCTTTCTTTCTTTCTTTCTTTCTTTCTTTCTTTCTTTCTTTCTTTCTTCCTTTTCCACATACAGAATGGCAGTGAAATAAAGACACTCAGGGGTTACTCCTGGTTATGCGCTCAGAAGTCACTCCTGCGTTGGAGACCATATGGGATGCCAGGGAATCAAACCACCGTCCATCCCAGGCTAGCACTGGCAAGGCAGATACCTTACCTCTAGCGCCACTGCACTGGCCCCCGGAGCAACAACTTAGCAGAGAGGAAACTTGCCTAGTACACAGCTAAGCCTAGTTCAATCACTATGTCCTCCATGTATGATGGCTACTCCAAGCATTTAATGGAGTGGTGATTTTGTTTTGTGGGCATGCTCACACCAGGCGACTCAGGAGTTACTCCTGGCTATGTGCTCAGAAATAACTCCTGACAGGCATGTGGGACCATATGGAATGCCAGAACTCGTACCACCATCCGTTCTGAGTTGTCTGCATGCAAGGCAAATGCCCTATTGCTATGCTATCTCTGGCCCCCAAGGAGTGGTGATTTTTGAGCACAGTCACAAGTATTCCCTGAGCACTACAAAGTGTGGCTCAAATTCAAAAGTTTCCAACAGACAAAAAAATCATAGGTCTATCATTTTGGTGCTAACCCATTGTCTTGTTAGTATCTTTTTGGGGGGATGTTGTTTGCAACCCATCAGGAGGTGCTCAGGAACTACTTATTAGGTGGGTCTAGAGGCAATCAGGGGTTGGTCCAGTAAGTTCTTGATGCATCATCAATGCTCAAGGTCCAACCTGGGACTTTCACATGCAATACATACTCTTCCTCCCTCCTCTACCTCCCGGCCCCTTTTCAGTAACTTAAGACTTTTTTACTTTATCCTACATCCTTTTCAATTTTACTGTGATGTGATAATAATAGATAATTACTAATTAATATAATATGAAATATTATGAATTAATAAGATTAGTAATTATGCTTGATAATGATGATGAGAAAATTGAAAACAAAAAACGATCACCTTTATATGGACTAAGTGTTTATTTTCTGTTTATGATCAGGTATGAATGTTATTATTTTGTTCCCTACATCTATTTCTTCTACCTTTCTCCTTAGTTCTACCATCGATATCCACTTGTTTTTCTTTTGATTTTGTCTTATCTATTATTCAATTTTATGTTCTTATTGCATACAGGAAAAAGTCCACTAATTGTCTTTCTTCCTTTGTCTTATTTCACTTAAGTTATTTGAAATCTTTCCATTTTACCGAACATAACAATTTTTTTTAATGGATGTGGCTCTTTGCCTCTTTATTTTGGTGTTTTTATTGTTTTTTGGGTTTTTTTTTTGTTTGTTTGTTTTTGGGCCACACCCAGCAGTGCTCAGGGCTTACTCCTGACTGTCTGCTCAGAAATAGCTCCTGGCAGGCCTGGCGGGACCATATGTATGGGACACCAGGATTTGAACCAACCACCTTTGGTCCTGGATGGGCTGCTTGCAAGGCAAACGCCGCTGTGCTATCTCTCCGGACCAACATAACAATTTTTAATAAAAAAGTTAGATAATATTTTTAAAAATTAGATAATACTTTATTAATTAAATCTAACCCTTTATTCAATCACCTACCAATGTCTCTTTGACTGCTTTCATATTTGGGCTATTGGAAATAACTAGATTTGAGTTTGCTTTTATACAAATTATTTGACAAGTAATTGGACAAGTTAAAATGAGAGTTAATTTCCCTATACCCTTTGAATTAAGAAATAGCCTATATTGTTGTATTATAGTTATGTGAAAGTTAGGAACATGAGCAGATAGCTAAATGCATATAACTATAGAGGCAGCCAGAAGTTGGAGTTTTGAGACTCCTTTTCCTAAAGCTAGCAGAGAGGAATAGATCATAAATCATAAACCTGACCAGACAGAACAGGGAAGAACAGAAGGATTCAAACCAACCTATTCTTTTAGCAGAAAGGTGAGCAGGTGAACAATTAATAAATTAATGAATGGCTCTTTGGAACCAAAAATAATGCATCTGTTACACAGATTTCCAGGAACAAGGCCCGTCTCCCAAGTCCTGTGTTGTGCCTCTCCTACCTCAGTGTATTGTTGAGAAAGAACCAATTGACAACTCCTTTTTTTTTTTTTTTTTTGTTTTTGCTTTTTGAGCCACACCCGGCTGTGCTCAGGGGTTACTGCTGGCTGTCTGCTCAGAAATAGCTCCTGGCAGGCACGGGGGACCATATGGGATACAGGGATTCAAACCAACCATCTTTGGTCCTGGATCGACTGTTTGCAAGGCAAATGCCACTGTGCTATCTCTCCGGGCCCAACAACTCCTTTCTTGTGCCTTTTGTTTCATCATTGCTATGACTGCCAGAAAAAAAAATCCTATAGAAAGAAATGATCACCCCTTTTGGAGCCATACTTTCAGATTGTTGCCTTGTTGTGATCCTTCTTAACATTATTAATTAAATCTCCTTGCTTTCTTGCCTAAAGACGTTTTTGGTGTGATTGAGTACATTCCCTTACAACATGGTAGAAATAGTACAATAGGAACGTAGGGTGTTTTCTTTTCATATGACAACCTGGGTTTAATATCCAATATGGCAATATCCCCAGAAACTTGCTGAGCACAGAGCCAGAAGATAAATGGAAGAAAGGAAGGAAGGAAGGAAGGAACAAAGGAACGAAGGAAGGAAGGAACGAAGGAAGGAAGGAAGGAAGGAAGGAAGGAAGGAAGGAAGGAAGGAAGGAAGGAAGGAAGGAAGGAAGGAAGGAAGGAAGAAAGGAAGGAAGGAGACTAAAAATGTATAGAATTCTGGTGAGGCCCTGTTGAACAATTTCCTAGAGAATTTACCTGTCATCACTGTGAGAAGAACCCCACTGTGAAACACAAAGTAGCAGCTGGAATTAACTAAAGTAGTTTGATCCATAGAGGGAGGGTGTGTACTAGAGCAGATATCAACATTTCAGAAACTTTTAAGGCCTGTGTATACTTGTAATTTTGCCCTGGGAAAAGGAAGGATCAAATCATAAACGAGAGACCACAACCTTATTGAGTGACATTTACTGAGTTCAGTACACCAGTGGTTGAAGTAGACCAAATTCTTTCTGAAGGAGTACTCAGCAGAACTCCATAATGTGCTGTGCCCATGGTCAGTTCATGTTAGAACACTCTGTAACAGACCAGCCTTGTTGCCTTGGTAACCCTGATCTAGGTAAACACCATGCCATCAGCCCATAGGATGTTTTCCATGTCTGAATCAGCCTGGTGGGGCTCGGGAGATAGCGTGGAGGTAAGGCGTTTGCCTTTCATGCAAAAGGTCATCGGTTTGAATCCCGGTGCCCCATATGGTCCCCTTGCCTGCCAGGAGCAATTTCTGAGCATGGAGCCAGGAGGAACCCCTGAGCACTGCCGGGTGTGACCCCCCCCCCCCCAAAAAAAAAAGATTTGGGCTGAATCAGCCTGGTGATACAGTTGCTGCCCTGTCTTGGCACATTCCCAGCAGGGGCCCCAAGTGATACAATTTTGGAAACTATCTGCAATTTTTAAACCTAATTCCTATATTGTTACCCAGTCCAGCACAAAATCAGACCCATGCCACCCAACCCTTACATTGCATTAGGTACAAAAAGGAAGTGGAGGAATTTAGCTTCATTGGCAAAGAAAAAAGTCTGAAGAAGGACTTTTAGACCTTTTTATTTTAGCATCAGAGCTTCTAAATTCTCTAGTACACGATATAAGGCAATGTAGTAAAAGTAAAAATGTTCACAAAATGAGTAAAATGATTGAAGAGAATATGAACAAGGAGAGCAAAAGTATGACAGGGTATGAGAAAACACGAGTTTATTGATTTTATGTAAAAAAATGTCTAATATCCCAATGGAAAGTCTTTTATACTCAAACCAGGAGGTGCAATTGGAGATCCAAATTTTGAACACACTCTTTGCTTTTTTGACTTAGAAATCAGTGAGAAAAATTCTCTAATACCAATTTCTACGGAGAACTACATCCAATAGAGCACATTCAAGCAAGGGACATTTTTTTTTTTTAATTGCTCATATAGTTCTATGAAAACAGTCCCACAGGGCAATGGTACTAGAATACAAGTTGAGGTGAATTCAATGTTGTTTTTGTTGAAGACAAAGATAAATTAGTATGTCAATAAAATGGCAATGAAGAAATTATGAAAGAAGTTTATAGGACAAAAATTATTGCATTAATTTGCTCTTAGAAAGGGGCTGGATTCGAGTGAATTTATAGATTTACAAGTAGTTATCAGTGAAATATTTTTAGCAAATATATTTAGCTAAAAGAAAGTTAGCTAATTGTGATCCACCTTATCTTAGATGAAATTATAGTGAAGAAATCCGTCCCCAGGAGAGGTTCGCTAACGGAGGTAGGGAGAACGCGTCTACCACCCAGTAACCAGTGGTTCTGAGGTGAATCGGCGGATAAACAGCTCATGGAGAGTCAGACTTGTGGAAATATCAGCTTTATTCGGTGGAATGAACTGAGGTCCGATGTCTCAGCATCAATTCCAACAAAAAGCCCCTAAGCCTTCCACAGACTTCTGTTTTATACACTAGAATCAGGTACCACCCTA
>PVKC010003765.1:0-37857 GCA_004027635.1 Crocidura indochinensis
AACCCACACACCACAAGAAAATCTCAAAAATCAAGGGGGAAACCTATACTACCATCATAAGTATAAGACCTGTATTACACTACCTCTTTACCTGCTTTTCCCCAAATGCAAGATACATTCTTGCATCATCTTGTTCCTTTAATTAATTTTTACTTCACTTCTTAAAAATCTTTTTTCTTTTCATATACATATGTGAGCACATAGATTTTTATCTATATTTTTATCTTTTTTGGGGGTGTGATCTGCTTTTGTTCTTGTCTCTCTCCACCCTCAACTGCACCAGCAATATAATGTAGCACCATTTCTCCCTGCAAAGGCACACTAAAAAAAGGGGGGAAATCTTACTTATAAAAATGAGTTCTTATTTATTAGGGATAAGAACTCATACTTGCTTTACAATACAGGGGTATCTCCTACCTTGAATATCTGTCACAGGGACCCAACTTAGACCCCAGGTGATTAGAAACCAACTGTCCAGCCTTGAACTCTGGGCCACAGAATAGAAATGACTCAATTCTTCACAACAGTCACTGGAAACAAATTTCAACCGGGACATCCTTAATAGTACTCGGACACCAACAAGTACCAAACATAATATGATACCCTGACAACGAGGAAAATGGGAACAATGGGACCTAAGAGCAAATTATCCCACCTCACCAGCTAATGATAAGACAAAATCAGAAGATTTGTCACCCTGTGATCTATCCAATTGCCAAGAACGCGACGGAGAGATGACTGGCTGACAGAACCATGGCCAGACTGTATGTATCCTGGGACCAATAAAAAAAAAAAAAAACCCTAGTCAGTGCATGAGCTTCGACCTACATAACAACTATGATCCCTAGTTCCAGAGGTCCATCTGAGACTATTGCAATGGAAGGGGTCTTCTGGAAATATAACGAATGACGCTATCCCAGGCCCCTTCCTAGGATCAGTGCAAAGACCAGGACCGCCAACTATAGAAGATGGATTAAAACGACACTGAGGGAACAGAACTTTGAGAACCACGAAGAAACCCATAATCATAAGTTCAACTCCTTGAATTGTGTAGATACCGAGACCTCTAGAGACAGAGGGCTATTTTATCACCCAGGACAGAGCACAAGTCCTCTATACACCATAAAAGCACCAAGGGGAGAGTAAATGAACCTGAAAAGAGTCTATAGCTAATCCCATGACAATATACTTCAAGGGTGGAGAAACCCTGTACCTCTTAGGTAAAGGAAATTCCTTTTCCAATGACCCCAATATTTACTGTGCATCTGCAGGAGTGGAAAAAAAAACACAAAACATTTTTTCATTAATATTATTTACTAATTGGGGCCTGAGAGATAGCATGGAGGTAAGGCATTTGCCTTTCATGCAAAAGGTCATTGGTTCAAATCCCGGTGCCCCATATGGTGCTACTGTGCCTGCCAGGAGCAATTTCTGAGCATGGAGCCAGGTGTAACCCCTGAGCACTGCTGGGTGTGACCCAAAAACAAAAACAAATATATATATATATATATATATATATATATATATATTATTTACTAATATATTTATTATTGTTGATTTCACAGTGGTAGTTTGGCTATTGAAGTGGATATCTCCATTTATATTTATTTATCTTCTTTCTTTTTTCTTCTTTTTTTCTTTTTTAAATGCTCATTGGATACTTTGACAGTGCTTTAGGTACTGTTGTGGTGCTTCACCTTCTTTTTCCCCTACATCTCTCAAGCCAAGGATGAAACCCTCTAGAAGGTCTCCATCCATTTCCAGAGTATTTGACTTTTTTCTTTTTTCTTTTTTTTCTTTCTCTTCTCCAGGTTTTTTTCTTTCTCTTCTCCAGCATAGGACCACTAAGTAGTTAGCTAGACACAGAGGGGACCACTTATCCTGGCAGCCCTGGGGGTGAGGGAAGAGGACATGTGAGGTAGGATGGGAACAGAGGCGGAGGGAAGACAATTTGGTGAAGGGAATTCCCCTGATTTTATGTTAACATGTACTGTAAATATTATTGTTAACAATATGTAAGTCACTATGATTAAAATAAAAATTATAAAAAAAGGAAGAGTCAAATTAAAAGTGTAAAGAGCCACATGTGGCTCGTGAGCCACAGGTTTCCGACCACTGCCCTAGACAAATGCCTACTTTGAAACCTTGAGTGCAGAAAATCTGCAGATGTTGGGGTTGGTAGCTTTAGTCTTCCTGTCTGAATCTTACCATGGCACATATTTGAATATTTGCATTTTAAGAAAGAGAGAGAGTAGAAAAGATAAATGGAAGTAACAGATTTCTAGATTTGCTTGAAGCCAATAAAGCCACAGTTAAAGGCACTGAATCCAGTTTATAGAAGCATCCCAGGTTTGCCTGACCTAAGAGAATAGACAGCATATAATTAGGTAGATGGAAATATACTCAGATACTTATCCATCTGATAAGCTCTTTACTGACTCTTATGCATTTATATCTGAAATCTGGCATTTCTCACTGCACCTCCAAAGCTGAAAGAACATAAGTTATACTTATTCTTGACAATCTTTGCACAAGTCCAAATCCTATAGTTGTGGTCACATAGGTCTTTGAAGCTGGAGAAAGGAACATCTGTGGTTGCCAGAAAATTCAGTATATTCAAAGAATGATCTGCAAACATGAGCCCTTGATTATTATTAGGGCCAGTCCTTAAGGAGAGTTCCAACACTACTCACTGTGTAGAACCAGAAAAAAATGAACAACAAAATGTAGAATCAATTCAGCTACATTGATTCTATTGTAATGATTCTATTCTATTGATTCAGCTACATTGATTTATAGAAGAAACAGAACTAAAGTCCAAGAAGATATACAAATGCAGCAGAATTTTCTAAATAGCTTGAGGAGGACAATCATGTTGATGGTCAAAGAAATGTGGAAATCAATGAAACTGACAACTTGTAAGCTCTCATTTTCATAGAAAACATTAAAAAAATTCACTCATAGAAAATGAAAGAGCTCAGTAAGTGGCACAATAGCAGAAATGCAGAAAACAATATTCAAATCACTGACCACATGGTAAGGTTTATAAAATTATGAAGGATTTAAAAATTGCAAAGTGTTTAAGAGATACATTGTACACCATTTACATTAAAAAAATTTTCACCTGATAGAAATATCAGAAGTAGAGAAAAAGAAAGGAAAACAATATTAGTAAAATTAATAACAGACAAATACTTTCCTCAAACTGAAAAAGGAGACATAGGACTTACATAGGAAGCCTGAGAATTTCCAAAGAAAATTATTCCAAGCATAAAAACACCAAGATACACTCACTGTAATTAAAATAATAATAAAATAGCCCCTCCCCATCTCTCCCCCCCACAGCGTCCCTGAGGGTCATTACATACTAATCAGGGGTACACTAGATCAAGAGGTACTAACCCTGATCAATATTTATGTACCTAATGTAGACTCAGCAAAATATGTGAGGCAGTTGCTCACTAACCTGGAGAAACACATGAAGGGAAATGTGATAATAGTAGGATACCTTAATACTCCACTATCACTACTGGACAGCTCCACCAAACAGAAAAATAGCAAAGACCACAAGTGTAAAGATCATTAGAAGCAACCTATCAGGTCACTATGCAACAGAGGTCAAAATTGATGCAAGAAGAAGCAATGGAGAAAAACTAGTACCTTGAGATTAAACAACATGTTGCTCAATAACAGCTGGATCAAAGAGCAACTCAAGGAAAAAATAAAAATTCCTTGAGACAAACGATAATGAAGAGACAACTTGTCAAAATTTGTGGGACACGGCAAAAGCAGTAATTAGGGGAATCTCATAGCAGTACAGGCCTATATAAAGAAAGAGGAAAATGACAAAATCAACTGTTTAAAGGATCATCTGAAGGAATTGGAACAACAGCAGCAAAGAAATCCAACCACAACCAGAAGGCAAGAAATAATAAAAACCAGAGCAGAAATAAATAACATAGAAACTAAGAAAACAATACAAAAAATCAATGAGACCAAAAGTTGGCTTTTCGAAAAAATAAACAAGATAGACAAACCACTGGCAAAACTAACCATAAAAAAAAAAGAGGGAAAACACCCAAATCAGTAGGATCACAAATAAAAGGGGAGAGATTACAACAGAACCCCAAGAAATATAACATATCATGAGATCATATTATGAACAACTATACTCAGTTAGGCTGGAAAACCCAGTAGAAATCGACAGATTCCTGCAAAAATACCATCTTACGACACTAGAAAGCCTAAACAGACCAATCACCTTAGAGGAAATTAAAGATGTAATTAAGAAACTCCCTAAGAACAAGAGTCCAGGCCCAGATAGCTTTACAGGTGAATTCTATCAAACATTCCAAGAAGACTTACTACCCCTTTTCCACAGGCTCTTCCAAACCATCGAAAAAACAGGAATCCTCCACAACTCCTTTTATGAGGCTAATATCAGACTCATTCCCAAAGATGGCAAAGACACCACCAAGAAAGAAAACTACAGACCAATCTCACTAATGAACAGAGATGCAAAGATACTCAACAAAATTTTAGCAAATCGAATCCAGCACTTCATCAAAAAGATCATACACCATGACCAAGTGGGTTTTATCCCAGGAATGCAAGGTTGGTTCAACATACGCAAATCAATCAACATCATACATCACAACAACAACAACAAGAAAGACAAAAAAACACATGATCATATCAATCAATACAGAGAAGGCATTCGAAAAAATCCAAACCCTTTCATGTTGAAGACACTCAGTAAAATAGGGTTAGAAGGAACCTTCCTCAAGATAGTTACAGCTATCTATGAAAAGCCCACAGCCAGCATTATCCTTAATGGTGAAAAACTAGAAGCATTTCCATTAAAGTCAGGAACTAGGCAAGGCTGTCCACTCTCTCCACTCTTATTCAATATAGTCTTAGAAGTCCTAGCAATAGCAATCTGGCAAGAGAAGGGAATCAAAGGAATCCAAATTGGGAAAGAGAAACTCAAACTATCTCTTTTTGCAGACGATATGATGATATATATCGAAAACCCTAAAGAGTCCACAGTAACACTCCTAGAAACAATTAACCAATACAGCAAAGTGGCTGGCTACAAAGTCAATACACAAAAGACAGTAGCGTTTTCTATAAAAATAATGAAACTGAAGAGAGAGAGAGATTAAAAATGCAATTCCATTTAAAATAGTATCAAAAATATTAGGTACCTAGGAATCAACCTTACAAGGGAAGTGAAGGATCTATACCAGGGAAACTTCAAAACACTTCAAACAGAAATTGAAGAGGATCTAAGGAAATGTAAGAACACCCCATGCTCATGGGTAGTCAAAATCAACATAGTCGAAATGACTATCCTACCCAAACTACTATGTAGATTTAGTGCAATCCCTATCCAAATTCAGACATCATTCTTTAAAGAATTAGATCAATCAATCACAAAATTCATCTGGAACCACAAAAGACTCAGGATAGCCAAACACATATTAAAAACAAGAAGCTGGGTGGCATCTCTCTACCTAACCTGAAACTATACTATAAAACTGTAGTGATCAAAACAGCATGGTACTGGAACAGAGACAGAACCTCAGACCAATGGATTAGAACAGAATTCCCAGTCATAGACCCCCAGATATACAGCCAACTAATTTTTGACAAAAGACCCAAGAGCTTGAAATGGAACAAAGAAAATCTCTTCAACAAATGGTGTTGATATAACTGGAAAACCACATGTAAGAAATTGAAAATTGACTCATACTTCACTCCTTATACAAAAGTCAACTGAAAATGGATCAAAGACCTTGAAATCCAACCCGAATCTATAAAGTTTATTGAGAATAAAATAAGCAGAACACTCGAAGACCTATATATCAAAAAGGTCTTCGAGGATGGAGCACCAATGGCAAGAACTTTAGCGTCAAACATAAACAAATGGGACTACATCAAACTAGAAAGCTTCTGCATGGCAAAAGAAACCCTTACAACACAAGAAGAAAATATCTTTTCACTCAAAATATCAGATAAAGGGTTGATATCCAGAATATACAAAACACTCAGAAAGCTGAGCCCCCCCAAAACCAAATGAAGCCATAAAATATAGGAAGATGAAATGAATAGTCACTTCTCCGAGGAAGACTGAAGGATAGCCAACAAACACAGGAAAACATGCTTGCCTTCACTCATCATTAGGGAAATCCAAATCACAACAATGTGGTACCACCTTACACCAGTGAGAATGGCTCACATCAAAAATAATGAAAACAATTTCTGTTTGTGGGGTTGTGGTATGAAAGGCACTCTCATCCACTGCTGGTGGGAATGCCCCCTAGTCCAACACCTATGGAGAACAGTCTGGAGAATTCTAAAGCAACTCAGAATTGAGATGCCATTTGATCCAGCAATTGCTCTCCTAGGTATATACCCCAAGTGGGAAGGACATTCATCACAAAGTATGTGTGCACCCCACTATTTATTGCAGTACTCAGTGTAATAGCCAAGTCTTGGAACCAACCTCGATGTCCAACAACAGATGAGTGGATCATTAAGATGTGGTATCTATACACAATGGAATACTACATGGCAGTCAGAAATGATACAGTCACAGACTTTGCAGCAACGTGGATGGAACTAGAACATATTATGTTAAACGAAGCAAGCCAGAAGACAAAAGATAAACACAGAATGATAGCACTATTCTGAAGTATCTAGAATAGTCACCAGATATACAACCAAAAACCCATGATTAAATAAGAGAGTGTAACAGGATAGAAACCTCAAACACTGCAATAATCACCATATACTGGGAAGTAGAGCCCAAAAAAGGGGAAGAGAATCAACACGAAGCCAGGCTACACATTATACCATAAAGAATCCAGCAACAGCAGAAACAGCAGTGTAGAGAGAACAGGTAGGTAATTATCATTTGACTACAAAGGCCCATAATAATTTACTAGGGATCTTATTCAGGAATACAGGTAAAGATTATGATGGGAAATTATTGGTTCCAATGGAAACATTTCAAAACATTATGGTTGAATGCCTTAACCTTACCATATTTAAAACCTGTCAGTTTTTCTGCCCATAGGGGTTCCTGGATACAAAGGGTGAACATCCTATGGGGATACCTTGGTGCTGACTCACACGAGGCCCCATACCCAGCTTGCATCATGAAAATGTCCGGATCTAACTCTTTAACACACCCTTTATCTCTAGAATATGCCTTCTTTTAGGACCTGAAGGCATGACCTGCCAGACCACCAAAGCAACAACCATGACCTACAGATTTTTACTACAGGGCCTAAGCATTGAACACATTCAAGCAAACTAACATGCCCTTGCTCTTTTACTTCTCTTCTCATTACTTCATATTTTTGTTGTTGTTGTTTAATTGTTGATTTGTTTTGTTCTGTTTTGTTTTTCCTTTTCTCTCTTCCTGTCTCCCTCTGATTCTACCTTCTTCTCCTCATTACCATCAATTCAATCCAGGTCAAATCAAAACCACACGGTTACTTCCTCTATAGGAAAGGAAAGGAAGCTGATATAAAAGGTGCTACAGACAATACAGCAAAGGATAAACACCTATATAGATAGACCTCACTAACACAATGGTTAGTATTCTAGACACAAAACCTATACATATACAAAATTTGATGCATTAGTTTCCTTTCCTTACAAGTACTATACCTACCTATCTTTCTGTACTCAGTGCATCTCTTGCCCTCTCCACCTCTCTTCATTAATATATACCAAAGCTAAGTTCTATATGTTTATATGGGGGCAGGAGTACACAGAGATAGGAGTCCTCCTTAAGAGACAAACCTAAACCACAAAAATCCATACCTATACCCTATATAACCCCTCCCTTGTACTATCCACTCTCTCCCCTCAGAAGCTTAATATTATTTTCACACCTTAATCCAATCCCCGATATCCCCACCATGTTATAACTCTTCACCCTCAGTTTTTATCCCACTAGGCATCAAGACCAATCTCCTACACCAACGAAGCAGTTCCCAGTTCCCAAGTGAAGGGACACCCACTCAAGCTCACACCTCGTTCCTTGCAAGAAAACACAACCAACACCTCAACTGACTCATGCATTGTGACCCTCCTAATCACCTTTTGCTATTGTGGACTGTTGCTTAGTACCTGATAAGCTCCAAAAGGACTCCCACTGCCAGAATTCTACCCAGCACCTCCCAGCGTGGAGCCCACACCTCACAAGGAAATCTCAAAAGACAATGGGGAAACCTATACTATCATCATAAGTATAGACCTATATAACACTACCTCTTATACTGTTTCTCCCCAAATGTAAAGTAAGCTCCTGTATCACTTTCTCCCTTTGTCTTTCTTTCTTTTATTCCCCCTTTGTTCATTTTTTTCTTTTTTTTTGGGCGTTTTTGTTTTTGTTTTGTTTTATTTGTTCTACTTTTTGTCTTTTGTTTTTTTTTTGTTTGTTTTTGTTTTTTTGGTTTTTGGGCCACAACCAGTGACGCTCAGGGGTTACTCCTGGCTATGCACTCAGAAGTCACTCCTGGCAGGCACGGGGGACCATATGGGAACCGGGGGATCAAACCATGGTCCGTCCTAGGCAAGGCAGCAGGCACCTTACCTCCTGCGCCACCTCCCGGCTCCCTACTTTTTGTCTTTTGATTTGATTTCTTTTGTGCTTCTTTTGGGGTCACAACTGGCAGCACTCAGAAGGTGTTCCTGGCTCTGTGTTCAGAAGTTGCCCCTGGTGGGCATGGGGGACCATGTGGGATACCAGGATGTGAGCCAAGTCCTCTGCAGGAATGACAGATGCCTTGCCTCCATGCTATCCCTCCCAGTCCCACTTTATTCCTTTAATTATGTCTTTTATTTAATCCTTTTTTTCTTTCAAGAAACTATTCTTTCTTTAGATATGTCTGAGCATATGTATTTTTAGTTTTTGTCATGTGTCTGTTTTCTTCTCTCTTCATCCCCAAATCCACCAGCAATATAATGTAGCACCACTTTTTATCTGCAAAGGCATATTAAAAATAGGAGAAATTTTACCTGTAAAATAAAGCTCTTATCTACTAGGGATAAGAACTTATACATTTTTACAACACAGGGACATCTCCTACCCTGAATGTATGTCATGGGGAACCAACCTAGACTCCAGGGAAATAGGTACTGATCATCCAGCCTTGACTCCTGGATCCTAGACATAGAAATGACAGAGTTCTCCACAGCAGCTCCAGGAACCAATATCCCCCAGGGCATTCATAATACTGCTTTGACGCAACATATGTCAGCTCTAAATTGATAACCTGACAACAAGAAAATGGGAACAACAAGATCTAAGAGCAAGTTATCCTTCCTCACCATCCAATGATAAGACAAAATCAGAAGACATGTCACCCTTTGATCTGTGCAAAACCCAAGATTGCTATGTACAGATGACTGCCTGTTACAATCAGGACTAGACAGTATACATCCCGGGACCAACAACAACAGCAACAAAAACTCTAACCTACCTTTTGCTCTACAATCTGTTCAACAAACAAGATCTCCAACTCCAGAGGTCTGACTGAGACAACCGCAAGTGAACGGGTCTTCCAGAAACATAACGAAAGACTCTGTCCCAAGCTCCATCCTAGGAGCAACATAACGACCAAGAACACCAACTACAGAAGATGAATTAAAACGACACTGAAGAAACAGAACTGCTAGAACCACAAAGAAAGCCTTCATCATAAGATCTGTTCCTTGAGCTGCACAGTCACCAAGATCTCTAGATACAGAGGACTGATTTTACAATTCATGAGGAAGCAGAAGTCTTCCATACACCACGAAAGCACCAAGGAGAGAGTCTATCCCCATGAAAGTATACTTCAGGGATGGAGAAACCCTGTTTCTCCTAGACCAAGGGAATTCCCTCTATAATATCCACAATAATTACTGTGCCTATGCAGGGGGAAAAAGAACAAAAATAATCATTTTTCCACATATATATTTATTGATCGATTGATTGTTTTTTTTGACGTCTTCATTTTGGTATAGATATTGAAGTTGAGGTTTCCTTTTCTATTTTTATATTATTTTATCTTATCTTTCTCCTTCTTTTTGCACTCCGGCATGATTTGAATTCAGAACCAAGACTAATGTGTGGTGCTTCTATTTATTGCTGTAGGGCCCACTGGATATTTAATTTGACATTTATTTTTGTATTGTTATGGTGTTTCAATTACCTTTTTCATGTCCTCTCTCAAACTTAGGCAGATAGTCTCTAGAAGGACTCCACCCATTTTCAGCATATTTTTAATTAATTAATTTTTTTAATTTCATTTTTCTTTTGCTTAATCTTTACCCCATTCTATTGCCTTTCTTACCCTCTAACAAAACCACATAACTCGATTTATCTAGGTTAGCCTCTCAAATAGAGGGAGAAACAAGGGAGAGCACCAGGACCAAACAGATGTATGATCACTGATAGTAAGCTAGACAAAGAGGGGATCACCTACTCTAGCAGCCTGGGGGGCGATTATGGGGGATATGGGTTGCAGAAAGGAAACGGGGAGGGGGGACAAATTTGGTGGTGGGTATTCCCCTGATTCAATGTTAATATGTACCTAAAATACCAATGTGAAAGTTATGTAAGCTACTATGATCAAAATAAAATAAAGAATAATAGAATAGAACTAGACTTCTGAAAAAAATACTCAGAATAAAAGGAGCCACTCCTAATAGTTATAGAGAGTTCTAAAATAGAACTCTACAAAGAAGAAATTTTATGATATATTCAAAATACTGAACAAAAGAAAATTCAACCAAATATTTTCTAACCTGCTCAGTTAACACTCATATTTGAGATTGTGAAAAATTTACTCTGAGACAACAGTGAAAAATATTCACCTTGTCCTAAAATATTAGTGCAGAAATTATTAATGATTTCCTATTAAAAGCAAAAAATAAGCCTCACTATTTGGAAATAGTAAGACATAAAATTAATAAAATATAAGAAAGGAGTACAGTATTTAAGGGGACACATGACTAATTTATATACATGAAGACTTGAAAATTAAGAAGGTAAATAAGTGTAACTTCTGTGGAGAAACTACATGGAAAGCATAAAGCTTAAATAATTAAAAGACATAAACAAAAAACAACAGGAAGTATGTGAATATACATAAAAGGCCAGTATCAAAATAGAAGCAGGGATAAAAGAGGTAATGTCTTAAAACAATGTAGAAACAAACTGTAGAAACAGAAAATTCTCAGAGAAAGTGTCACTTCTTTATTTTAGACTGTAATGTCTTTAAATGTCAGGAATTTCAGTGGATTGAACTCCCCTATCTAAAGATAGAGTATGGTGGGATTGATTTTGAGTAAAAAGCCTATTTTCATTCTTGCAAGAGAAACACTTGAATTCTTGCATAAATATAAGCTTTTAATGATAAGCAGCAAAACAATTGTAGGTAAATGGTTAAAAAAAAAGGAAAAGAGAGAAAAAAATAGGGGCCAGAGTGATAGCACAGTAGTAAGGCATTTGCCTTGCACTTGGCCAAACCAGATCATACACAGGTTCAATCCTCAGCATCCCAATTAATCATTAAATGATTAATGAAACAAGGGGGATTTGCTCTGTATGATATACATGTATATATTATAAAAAGTCATATAAAACTACTATTACATCTGAGAAAATACATGGAGTACCTTAATTACTGTGGAAACTTTAATACTCCATTATCATCACTGGACAGATCTACAAAACCAAAACTTAAAAAAAGGTGGGTCCTAAATGAAAAATTAGACTATTTTAAAGTGATAGGAATAATAGAATAATTTAATTTAGTAGACATATATGTGGCTTTCCACCTCACAAAGGTTAATAAGCATTATTCTGCACTGGACATGATTCTTTAGGATAAATCTTTTGACATTTTAGCACCTAAAACGTTGTGCAGGCAGAAAAAGGGTCTATCTCTTATACTACAGTGTCAGTAATGCAGAAATTAACCATATGAAGGCAGCTGTGGAAGCATAAACTTTTGAGAACTAGACAACATAGACTTGAATGATTATTAAGTCATAAAGAAAATCAGAGGGGATAAAAAAAAGACTTCTCAAAACATAGTACATATAGGGTTTTTGCCAGTTTTGGAACTGACCTGAACTGTTCCTCAAAACCAAAAATGCACCCCCACATTCAGGATATCCATGGGCAATTCTTGTGCACATATGTAAGAGTAAGCCTTGAATATAAAAACACAAATTTTATTTATGAGATGAAGACACAAATTACAAGAATCTGTGGAAAAATAAAAACTGTACTAAGAAGAAAATTCATATCAATACATACTTAGGTTAGGAAACAAGAAAACACTCATTATATACCTTAGAATAAATCATATTCTAAGAAACAAGGAAAAAGCAAGACATTCCCAAAAGAAGAAATAAAATACTGATAAATGAGAACAAAATTAATAATAAAGATATCAATGATAAAATATTCTAAATGATAAATGAAACTAATATCATTTATTTAAAGAATAAGAGTGAAATAACTGTCTATACTCACAAGAAAAAGGAGAAAACTCCTATAAAGGATAACAAATGGAAAAAAGCTACAATAAAGACTTCAAAACTATAAAATATAATAAAATATTATAATGAGCAACTTTATTGACTAAAATAGAGAATCTATTGCAATTTTAGAAACATATAATCTACTAAATATAAAGAAGTAGAAAAATTTAACATATCCATTAAAGAAATTTGATAGTAATAAAAACCTCAAAAGAAACCTACATTCAGAATTGTTCATTATCAAGTTCTATCACAGCTTCTAAGACAATCGTTTTTAAATATACTTTAATTCTTTTCAAGAAAAAAATAGAAAATATTTCTTGCATCTTTTATCAGATTAGTATCACTTAGATAATACTAAAAGCAGGCAGATGTAATGTTAAAAAGAAAATTACAGAAACTGGAGCAGTGGCACAAGTGGTAGGATATTTGTCTAGCACACACCGACCTAGGACTGACCGCAGTTGATTCCCCCGTGTCCCTGTGGCCCCCAGCCAGGACCACATGAGTGCACATGAGTGCATAGCCAGGACTAACCCCTGAGTGTCACAGGGTAAGGACCCCTCCAAAAACAAAAACAACAACAATAAAGAAAATTACAATATTATTCCAGAACTTGATACTCAACAAAATCTTAGTAATGATACATTACAAAGGATCATATAACATAATCAAAAGGAACTCACTCCACAAACTAAAGTATGGTTTTATATATATATATAGATATATATAGATAGATAGATAAATAGATAGATAGATAGATAGATACATAGATACATAGATACATAGATAGATAGATGATAGATATGTATATATATGTGTGTGTATAGTAAGTGACTTAATTAAAGAGTTTGTGTCAGCCAAAGGAAAGATAAAAAATCATAGGGCATATCAATGGATGTAGAAAATTAATTTTTATAAGAGTCAACAAGCCTTTCCAAAAATAAAAACTCCTAAGAAAATGGAGATAGAATGAATTTACCTAAAAATAAATTAAAATACACACAATAAACTCCTAGAATTAATATTTTAACTAGTATTTCTTAGCCTAATCAAAAAGACACATAAGAGGGGTAGAATGATAGTGCAGTAGGTAGAACATTTGCTTTGCATACAATTAACCTGGGTTTGATCTCCTGCAACCCATAAGGTCCCCATAGGCTGCCAGAATTAATTCCTGAGTGCAGAGCCAGGAGTAATCCCCGAATACTGCTAGGTGTCGCCCCAAAAAAATCAAACCAAAAATAAAGATATAAATGTTACATAGCTGTTTTTTTTTAATTAGGACATTGACTAATATATGACTTTGTGTGCTTAAGTGAAAAATTCCTTTTTCATGTTCTTTGACATACATAATCACCTCAACCACGACAAAGACACTAATATCCCACGACCACAAGCATCCATACCCTCCTCTTTAATAGTTTCACTCTGGGAACTATAGTTCTGTCTTTTGCATCCCAGAGTTTGTTCCAACATCTTGAATATCTCTGTACTTTAATTTTCTGTATCATATGTGAGTGGCTTATTCAATATATTTATCTTCTCCTTATGGTATTTCTCACTTTCTATTACTGCCTCCAATACCATCCATGTTTTAATAAGAAACAATATTTTTTCTTATGGTTGAGTAATATTTCAAATCACGAAATACTATAAGCGACCATTGAACATTCTTTGCACAACTGTCAACATCAGGTTTTAATAAATGATGGTAACTTTGAAGTTAAAAAAATTATAAATTGTTAGAGATACTTTAAAGTTATTTTTATTTTAGAATACATCTAAAAATTTAAGCCAAAATATTATTAAATATCTAATAGTTTTCATAGTTTTGATGAAAGTTATGTGATAAAGAAGCAGTCATGTATTATAAAACAAAATTGACACCTAAAGATTATAATATTTATAAAAAGCACACTGCACTTCAATATTACTAAAATTTTAGGAACAAGTTAGGAAATTCATGTAGGTCAAAGAGAATGCATAGGAATAGAAAAGATTAGAATATCAAGACAAAATGAATGATAATTGAAATATTAGTTCATTTTCAGAACTGAAAGCCTATAATTTAAATGTCATACATGGAATTTGAAAATATTTTCTTAGTGCATTTCTTATCAACTGTACTAGTATCTTCTCACTTTTCAAAGCCTGCTGAATATCCATTATCTACATTAAATTCATTTCTCTAACAGAGGTTGGCCAGTTTCCACACATTAGTTGTCTCACTTTGATCAACTGATATTGACAAAAAAGTACTGAAAGATAACTAGAATTTTCTCTAATTAAACTGCTATGACCTACGTTGATTGCTTTTAATGAAGCACAGAGATTACAAGAAATAAAAATATAATAAACACAGTTTAGAAATATTTGAATAAGCCTGAATATTATATTTTAATAGAATCATGAACTTCTCATATTGTTCAGTTGGTCAAAAGAGCACTATTATCTAATAACATGATTTTTTCATTGCATACGGCAGCAGGAGATGAGGAAAATATAGTTATAACGTTAGTTGGTGCACAGCAGTCTTAATTTCTGCTCAGTTTTAAAGTGTTTATAAAGTTTTTATAACAAAGTTTGCTTTGTTAGCATTCAATACCCACACTTTTATGTATTATTTTAATAAGTCTGACCTAAAACTCAGAAGAATATAGTTTGAATATATCACACATAATGATCATATTTTCTACCTAAAACTATATGCATTTATAAGCAGATTTAGATTTACTCTTGAGGAAAGTCTGTGAATTCATCACATGTGAGACATGCAAGTATGCGCAAGATTGCAGTGAAAAAGTTTTTTTTATTTTATAAGGAGATTAAAAATATTATTATATAGAACATCTCAAAAAAGATATTCTGATTAAATTGATTTTCTCCCAAATTATAGAAAGCTCATAAGCAATGTATGACATTTTATTAAATACTCAAGTACAAAATATACAAGTTGCAAGAAGAATCTTGCATAGCTGGGCATCCTAGATATGTATATATATATATATATATATATTAACATGGTTAAAACCTTTATAAATGCAGTTAGAAGTTTTCCAAAATTGCAGAGAATATACACATCAAAATATATTTTGGTGGGGTTGGTGAGGTGGCGCTAGAGGTAAGGTGTCTGCCTTGCAAGTGCTAGCCAAGGAAGGACTTCGGTTTGATTCCCCATTGACCCATATGGTCCCCCCAAGCCATGGGCAATTTCTGAGCGCTTAGCCAGGAGTTACTCTGAGCATTAAAAAGGGTGTGGCCCCAAAACAAACAATATATATATATATATTGGTAATTAAAGATCCAATATGAAACATAACTATTTTAAAGCTCAATTAATAAAATATAAATATAGAAAAAATAAGTAACACTAATTTGTTCTTAAGATTCTTTGTTTGGAGTCTGGAGATATAGTAAATAGGTTAAGGCATTGGCCTTATATTCTATTGACCTTGGTATGATTCCAGCAGCATATGTAATCCCTGTGTACCACCAAAAGATATCTCTCTATAGAACCAAAAGTAAGTCCTTAGGGTCACAAGCACTGAGTAGCACTGGGTATGAACAAAAAAAGAACAACAACAACAACAACAATAACAAAACATTCAGAAGAATTAAGGAGAGAGCTAAAGAAGGAGAAAGAAAACGTAGATGTTTTGGTGGAGATTCATTGACATAATTTTATCATTATTGTAAACAATGTGTAATAATTTGTGTCAACTGTAAGAAGAACTCTCTCTTAAAATAATTATTACGTTGTGATTTGCCTTGGGGGGTCACCCTTATTCTCAGGGCTTATTCTCTATACTAAACTTGTGTATTCTTGTTGGCAGTTTTGGAGATCAGATGGGGTGCTGTGATAGAACCTGGATTTTTCTGGCCCATATAACTCTTTTTTTTTTGTTTGTTTGTTTTGTTTTTTTGGGTCACACCCAGCCGTGCTCAGGGGTTACTCCTGGCTCCATGCTCAGAAGTTGCTCCTGGCAGGCACTGGGGGTGGGGTGGGGGGACCATATGGGGCACCGGGATTCGAACGAATGACCTTTTGCTTGAAAGGCAAACGCCTTACCTGCATGCTATCTCCCGGGCCCCCATATAACTCTTTTTCATGTAAATTTTTTTATTTTTTTTGGTTTTTGGGCCACATCCGGTGACGCTCAGGGGTTACTCCTGGCTATGCTAAAGTAAATTTCTTTATACAGTCATCTCTCTCTTTTTTTTGTTTTTTGTTTGTTTTGTTTTGTTTTGTTTTGTTTTCGGGCCACACCCGGAGGTGCTCAGGGGTTACTCCTGGCTGTCTGCTCAGAAATAGCTACTGACAGGCACAGGGGACCATAGGGGACACTGGGATTTGAACCAACCACCTTTGGTCTAGAATGGCTGCTTGCAAGGCAAACGCCGCTGTGCTATCTCTCCGGGCCCAATCTGTCAATTTTTTTCAGTAATCTCTTTTTTTAAATATCAGTATAAAATTATTAAGGTTTCCATGTATTAATTTACTGCTTGAGCTGTTGAATCAATTATGATTACTTTAACCTGTTAATAAAATATATAATCCTGTTCTTAAAGTTAATTTTGTTCTAAAGTTTATACTTTTATATTGATATTTTTCACATTGACTAGTATAATATAAATTGACATTACAACTTTTTTTTATATTTTATTTTAACACCTTGATTACATACATAATTGTGTTTGGATTTCAGTCATGTAAAGAGCACCACCCATCACCAGTGCAACGTTCCCATCATCATTGTCCCAAATCTCCCTCCTCCCACCCACCCCCGCCTGTACTCTGGACAGGCTCTCCATTTCCCTCATACATTCTCATTATTAGGACTGTTCAAAATGTAGTTTTAAAGGTTTAGAATTGCCCTTTGAGTAAAATGATACACTGCTCATTTAGTAAAATGATACATAATAAAATATTATGCTCCTTCATTATACAAAAGCAGGGATTAAATTTGATTTGAAATTTACAAAAATCTTGAGTTACGTTTTTTCAATTAAAAATTCTGAGGATTCATATTCATCAGAAATTTGCAAATACCCTGGGTGTTAATGTACTGTAACCTTAGTTAGGCTTTCTTTTGTCTTCCTCCTTCCCTCTTTCTCTCCCTTCCTTCTTTCCTTCTTTCTTTTCTTCCTTTCTTCCTTCCCTTCTTCCTCCTTCCCTTCCTTCCTTCCTTGCTCTTCCTATTTTCTTTCTTTCTTTTCTTTCTTTCTTTCTTTCTTTTTTCTTTCTTTCTTTCTTTCTTTCTTTCTTCCTTTCTTTCTTTCTTCCTTCTTTCTTTCTTTCTTCTTTCTTTCATTTTCTCTTTTTCTTTCTCTCTTTCTGTCTCTTTCTCTCTTTCTTTTTTTTGCTTCATTTCCCTTTTTCTTCCTTTATTTTTCTTCTGTCTTTTGAAAACAGTGCTCAAGTAGATCAAGGGTTACTCTTCATGATAAGGGGAGGCAGCCAGTGACAACCAAGACATATGGTCCAATGCTGCTCTGGTGCTGGGACAATTGGAATGCACCTTGAAGTGCTAGCGTCATGCATTGCCAGGATAAGAGACTCGTTTGTACACAGATAATGTATGTGAACTCGACCACTACAATCTCCCTGGCTCCTTCTGGTTTTTCTTCATTATTTAATATTCTATATGGATTTGGGCACTTACATTTCTAATTAAATCTTATTCTCATAAAATTAAAACTAGCTTAAATTTTTCCTCCAAATTAGTAAGATGTGGCTTAGCAAAATTATAGAAGAAATAAATGAATAATGTGAGATCTTTTAAGTCACATTACTTTTTGTTCTGTCTATATGAATGAATAAAATAAAATTGAAGGGGAAAATAATTCAAAGAAAGTAAATATAGTAATTATTTCCAATAGGGGCTAGGTTTTAATACAACAGTCAAATGATATACCAATCCAGAAACCATTCTATCTCCCCCTCAGGATAGAAAGTCTTCAAGGAAGAAAGTGCTTCAAAGAAGAAAGTGGCATGAAGGTGAAAATCCATTTTGTTTTCTCTTAATATATTTATTAAATATGTTACTATGCATTTGATTTCCAGCAAGCATTAATGGAAAGAGTGAAAGAGTTGAGAACATTATAAAGATCTGTGATTCTGATGAGTTTTCTATTTTTTTTATGTTCACATCCTGAAAACTATTCTCCACTAAGAAGTAAATTTATATGAAGTTACTGCTGGACAAATAAAAGAAATGATGTAGTTGTCAATGAATACTTATGGTTAATCTAGCTGTGACTTTAGAGGATTGAACTTGACAGCTAAGCTATTTAAGAAACATAATATAAATTCTATAATTCTTATACACATTTGACAACATCTGTTAAAATTTAGGAAATTACAAAATTAACATTTTCAGAATGTGGATGTATATGTATGTATAAATATACAACCTACTTGAAACAAATCATTTTATTTGGGGAAAATCAATAACTTAGCTCTGAAACTAAAATAGAAAATATTATCTCTCCTCAGAAAATCTTTTCACTAGAACTTATTTTAAGAGTTTAATGGAATTCTGTCAAATATGTATTTTTAAAGGAGATTTTAAAGTGGTGTTTTCAAAACTTCAAAGTTATTACTAAATAAGAAATATTGACCCAACTTGTATCAGTCTTTTAACAAATACACTTTTATCTAATATGTATGAAGGTCTATAAAAAGAGCCATACTTCAAATAGCCAGTGAGAAAAGAACCAATTATTCAACCCGGGACCCAATTTTTTGGTGGGAAAATTTTCAGGAAAATATAAAGCTTAAAGTCACCAATTTAATATAAAAGTGTGGTGCTTTTTTGTAGTTATTGGTTTGGGTCCTTTGTTTGATTTTTGTTTCTTTTTTCTTTGTAATGTTTATTTTGTTGTTTTTGGTTTTTGTTTATTGTTTTCCCTTTCTACTTTTAAATTGATATCTATAAGCTTTAGACCGACTCCTCCTGGGTTTTTTGTTTCTTTTTTTGATTGTTTTATTTTGTCTTTTTGTTATTTTCATTTTCTTCTTTTCATTTTTTTCAAACAGAACCACATGATTTGAATTATCTTGTTCTGTCTCATAAATTGAAGGGGGGGAAAGGATGGTACCAGAATCTAACAGTTGTATGAACATTGAGTAGAAATAAAAAATGATCAGACTTAAAAACCAAACCCAAAGTCAACGACAACAAAATAAATACCCAGTCTTCAACAATAGAAAGAACCAGTTATATTAGCAGTCAGGGGGCGCATAGGAGGGGGGTGCTGGGAACAGAGTTGGAGGAGGACAACACTGATGATGAGAATACCCCTGATTCAATGTCACTATGTACCTTAAATATTACCTTGAAAGGGGCCAGAGAGATGGCATGGAGGTAGGGCGTTTGCCTTTCATGCAGAAGGAGGGTGGTTTGAATCCCCGGCATCCCATATGGCCCCCTAAGCCTGCCAGGAGCAATTTCTGAGTGCAGAGTGAGGAGTAACCCCTGAACGTTGCCAGGTGTGACCCCCAAACCAATATATATATATATATATATATATATATATATATATATATATATATATATATATATATATATTACTATGAAAGACTTGTAATTCACGTTGGTCACAATAAAAATTGTTTAAAAAATTACTGAAAACAGCACCAGTTCTAAAATTGAGATTATGAATTGGTTTTGAACAAGATTTTAAAAATAATTAAACACATGTGAGATAATACTTATTTTCTATGAAATGGATACATAAAAAGGATCAAAAAAGTATACAGTAATAGTATAGAGAGTATATAATGTTAGAAAATATATACATTATTATGTATTAAACTTATTAATAAAAATGTACCAAATAGTATAAAAAAGTATAACTCACTAATTTAAAATATGTTCCAGTTATTAAAGAGATGTTTCTAATCTTACAATATTACTTAACATATTCTTCATAATATATATTTTCTGGGTAACAATAATTAAAATTATGTTTTGTTAAACTTTATTTTTGTGATACCATACATCTATAATGATTTTAGAGTTTCACAAGTTTGTCTCTAATAATTCTTAGGATCAAGTATCTGCAAGAATTTCTCTTATAAATCTTCTATGATTTCTTACTTATTAAGCTATTTATAGGATATGATGAGATTTGCTATCACTATATATTCAGCTGGAGTTGTTTTCATACCTAAGTGTAATAATATTTAAGACATAAGCTTTAGTAATATATTTCTGATTTTGGCTATTTTTTCTTATTGTAAAGAAATTAACCTTGGCAATACCATTTCTTCTATTACTACAAATCAGGGTGTACCAGATCAATTTCCCAAATAAGTTTTTTTGAAAAAAAGAAAAAGATCAATTTTGTTTTGTTTTGGGGCCACATTTAGAAATGCTCAGGGGTTAGTCCTAGTTCTGCATTCAATAATTACTCCTAATGGTGTGCATGTGATACAAGGGATAGAACCTAAGTCAGTTGTGTATAAGGCAAATACCCTCTCTACTGTACTGTTGCTCTACGTCAGTGTTTTTCAATGACTGTGCCATGGCACACTAGTGTGCCATAAGATATTATCTGGTGTGCCGTGGGGAAAAATACCAATTTTACCCATAACATGCGGTTTCAGCTCACAAATAGACAATCATTATAAAATACTTTATTATTTCATATTTCAAAGTAATCATAAAATAATTTATTTGTGTTTATTTGATTCCTATTCAAGAGAATTACTTTATATATTGTCAATATATTCACAGAGTAAAATTTTTTTAACATTCTCTAATGATGAAGTACCTCGTGATTTTTTTTTTCCATGAAAAAATAAAAAGTGTGCCTTTGGACAAGAAAGGTTGAAAAATGCTGCTCTAGGTATCAAGAAATCATCCTTTAAATCAGGACCGTCAAAATAGGATTTCAGTGAATGAATGAGATTTTTATAAGAATTGAAAATATCTAGAGATAAAATGAGGGTTGAATAAAATTTATCTCAAAATATAATGGACACCACATGAAGTTTTCTAGGGATTATGCTTGCTGTATTATACTAGCAAGAAAATCACACTCTTGCCTTTAACAAAGATAATAATCAAATATGGGGGAAAATGCCCAAAAATAACTGACTAGAAGTTAATAAGAGGTAGAGAAACTGGGAAAGGCATTAAATGATGTTTCTCATAGATGGGATATAAAGAAACTTTGTACAGGAATAACAAAGGCCCAACACCACTAGAGACGAAAAATAGGAGAAATGGTCTTCAGTGTGAAGCTGCCACTTGTATGAGGGTGAGATTAAGTTAGTGAGAGGACTAGAACAATGGTGTAGGGTAAAATTTCCTGGGTTCCTGAAGAAGAGACAGTCTGGGGAAAGGGGAATGGGAGAGAAACTGGGGACAGTGTTAAAGGAAAGGAATTGATGAAGGAATTGGTGTTGGAACATTGAATGCCTGAAATATAATATTGAATAAATTTGTGACTCCGTAAGTCAGTGATTCAATAAAATACAAAAGAAACAATAAAATCGGTTAGATAGTTTCAAGAACATGCCTAGAATGTGCAAGGTTGATTCTAACATTGTGTGGCCCAACCCCAAGTATCTTCAGGCATGGCCCTGGTAGATCTTCTGGTCACTGGAATGCTCGCCCTCTTCGATATAGTGTCTCTTCAGAATTGCTAGGGTTGTTCCTTGATGAGAACACAGTATGTCAATCATCACACTCGAAAGAGAGAAATGATCAGTTATTGTACTACTCAGGATAGTGTACAGTCAGAATTTACAGTTTAAAAAACCTACTGCTATTATATGAATAATGCTTATATTTTTCTATTGATAGCATTAAAAAAAGATAAAATGATGATTCTAAGTAATTTTATTTAATTTTAATATTTTTTGTTTGGGGTTTTTGGATCATAACAGCTCAGGGGTTATTCCTGGCTCTATGCTCAGAAATAACTCCTGGCAGGCTCAAGGAATAATATGGGATGCTGGGATTCTAACCACCGACCTGCATGCAAGACAAATGCCTTACATCTGTGCAATCTCTCCAGCCCCATCTAAATCATTTTAAATAGTCAATTTTTTTAAGGCAAACTTATGTGTGTTTGAATAACTAAGCATAATTTTATGAATAAATCTCTACCTAGTCAGACATTACAGCAAATATACAGATGCAACATTCCATGACAATTGATCTCTGGTTCTATGAAATATTCCATATGAAATATAAATACCACAGAGTAGCTTTAGTTTCTTTGGTGGTTGCAAGAGATTACATATGGCTGTGCGTAGGTAAGATTTTTTTCATGTCTCTTCACTCAAAAATCATTTCTGACAGTACTCAGGGACCAACCATATGAGGTACAGGTCAAACCTAAGTAACATGTACAATGCAAAAACACTGCTTGTTGTACTACCTCTCTGCTTATGAATTGTTTCAATTTCTCTTTGAAAAATTTCTTCCACAATTTTCACAATTTTATTTTTAATCATATTTGCATTTGGAATATCTAAATTTTTGTTAGAATATTTTATAACAGTTTGTCTTCAAGTGAATAAATAAGTACTGAAATTTTATATTTGCTGGCCAAGACTTTTCTTTTCTCTGTAATTCCCAGAACATACTGAAAAACTAAGATTAAAGAGAACTTCAAGTAAGTCTTTAACTGAGATTTTATTGTAAGTTTTCCAACCATGGTTTTGTTTCTCATCATCCTGTTCCAGGGTTATAAACTTTTCAATTCCCACCACATACATGGATTATTAGTCATATCTCCCAAAAGAATTTTCTCAACTTTCTGAACATAATTAAAAGCTGTGGTTCTTTTTTTCCAAAACATTCTACAGAGTATTAGCGAATCTGAAATCTAAACTGAAAGTAGCCTTCGTCCAAATGACTACTCATTGCTTAGTGTGGGAGGCTCTTTATTTCAAGAATTTGAAAAGAGAGATTAAAAACCACTGGAGAAATCACCTTAGAAAGAATATGGTTCTGCTGATAACAGAATTATGTTTCACAGAAAAGAATGCTAGCACCTATTTCTAATTAACAATTGTATGATTAAAAAAATGTCAAAAGAGAAAACCTCTAGCCTAAAACCATGATCTGACTTATAGAAAAATAATTGACCTCTGACCAAGACGATATTTTTGAATCATAATTGCATGTCAAAGAAGAATGCAAGTAAACACAAATTTCAAGGTCTGTGCACCAGAGTTAAATTCCTATATATATATATATATATATATATATATATATATATATATATATATATATATATATATATATTTAATGATCAAATCCAATTTCTTCACAAATTTTTCTTTGAATCATCTGAGGAAATCTTAAAACCAATCAATGCTTGAGGTCTACCACTTAGATGTTTTATTTTAATAATTATCCTATGATGGAAAGAGATAACTGTGTTTTTATATTGCAATGCATCTGTCTCCAGGTACATAGCAACCACTAAGCAACCAGGATTACAAATTTGGAAATGCCTGTCTATGATTTCTGAGTACTTCTGGGCCATTTCTAAAGGTAAATTTTTCATTTATCTTTATAATACTGTTTATTAAATAGTTTTCTCAGCATTACCATAAATTCTGAAATATCAATAAATATTTAATGTGAGGTAGTAGGTAAAAGACAAGATTCAGAGAAGAATAAAAAGAGGCAGATGCATTTATTTTGTTTTATGTTGGGACCATCCTTGGCTGTGTTCAGGATTTTATTCCTCTTTGTGTTCAGAAATCACTACTTATGGAGTTGGGAGCCAAAATGGATGAAAGAAGATGGAATCTGGGACAGCCACGTTTCGGGCAATACATTATTTACCATAAAAAGCATATGTGTGTGGCAGACAGTGATTATGTGTGAAATTTGGTTAGACACGAGAAAGTGAAATATAAAGGAATGCAAGTTATATTATTGTTTTTACAGGGTAGGATAGTTTGAAATAAAATAAAATGAAATATGAAATAACATAAGTGGATCTCAAAAGTGATCTAGGGCTTTACTTACCCAGGGCAAGCTTGAGACTACAAATTCTGTGGTACCATTTTTGTACCATTCCTTGTTACAAAATCCTTGGTACCATTTCCAATGACCAAGAGAATGTGATAATATTACTGTGATCCTAGACTGGATGAAATGTACAAGTACTTTTTTTGGTATATGTTTTTGATAATAAAAAGTCAATTCAGAAGGTAGAGTTTTAGAAACACATCCCTTAGCTGTGTTTGTATCAATCTACAATTCTACATTAAAAAAGAATGAGTTTAACATTCACATATCATTAGAGAAACTTTTATCTTCTATACTTTATTATTACTAATGAGAGATGAAATAATATCTATTCTACCTTTTAATGCTTGATTAGTAGTGAGGGTGAATACATTTCCATATGCTTAGTAGTCATTTGAATTTTCTCAACTTTGAGTTGCATAGTTCCTTTTGCCTATTTCATTTACATTTTTTAATGAAAAGATATTTAATTTACTTAAGAGTTTAAAATATCCAGTAAGGTAAATTTTGGAACTTGTATAAAGTGCATAACAAGGAAGCTAAACAAGATATATATCATTTCTATCATAATAGGAAATTCCAGTCTTTTTCCAATTGTCCCTATGCAAAAATATTTCCTCCCACAATAGTTTCCTGATTCATACCAGTAAATGTTAATTTTTATGGTTGAATCTCATATATAAATAAAAACATGCATTTCATTCTGGATACATTTCATTATATTTAAAATTCTACTGCATGTTGTATATAAATATTATTATTATATTATTTAAGTATAGAGTTTTCAGTAATATTCTACAAGTGATGTCATTTGCAACCCAATTTTTTTTTTTTTTTGGTTTTTGGGCCACACCCAGTGATGCTCAGGGGTTACTCCTGGCTATGCGCTCAGAAGTTGCTCCTGGCAGGCACGGGGGACCATATGGGAACCGGGGGATCGAACCGCGGTCCGGTCCGTCCTAAGGCAGGCACCTTACCTCCAGCGCCACCGACCGGCCCCTTAAAATTTTTTTTTTTTTTTTTTTTGGTTTTTGGGCCACACCCAGTGACGCTCAGGAGTTACTCCTGGCTATGCGCTCAGAAGTCGCTCCTGGCAGGCACGGGGGACCATATGGGAACCGGGGGATCGAACCGTGGTCCGTCCAAGGCTAGCGCGGTAAGACAGGCACCTTACCTGCAGCGCCACCGCCCGGCCCCGCAACCCAATTTCTTAACTTATATAAGCATGGTTTCTACTTGCATTCTTATGAAAAGTGAATAGGATCACTAGTTGCACTATATATTCATCAATATTTATCTTATTTTTAAATTTTAGTTTTTGATTCTGTGTTTGGAATAACACATGGTGGTATTCAGGGACCATATGTGGTACAAGGGATTGAACCAGAGTCAATTGTATGCAAGGCAATTACCCCACCCACTGTGCATTGTCTCTGGCCCTCATTAATATTTAACATTTTAATCACTTACAATGGTCATCTCTAACAATATGAAAATGGCATAAGAATTTTAAATCTATATTATCCTAAATATTTTCTACATCTTTTTTCAAAAAAATTTATATAAACTTAAGTTTATTTGAAACATAAAATCTTAAAATTTTTGACTTTTTTAGAGTAGAATTTCACTTAATTTCTTATTTGTAGACCTTTCATATTCTGGATAGAATGTATTTGACAAATATATGTCCTAAACTGATTTTTCCTGTTAAGCATATATATATATATATAAATTATTTTTATGAAAAAAATTTATTTTGATGAACCTAATAAATAAGTTCATTATTGTCAACAATATAGTATATTTTGTTCAAATAACTCTCATTATAGGAAGAAAATATTTATTTGGGTATTTTTCTAATATTTTGCTTATGACAATTTGATTACAATTTACTTCCAATTAATTTTGAGCGTTGAAAAACAGCATATTTTTTAATTTTAACATGAAAATAGAACTGTTAAAGCACCATCATTAAAGATAATAAAATATCTGAAAGTGTTCTAACAAAAACTTTTATGAGATATAAAGGATTACTGAAACTGAACCATAAAATAGCATTTTCATTTTCTGAATTTTGAATAAAAATGGAGAACATACATGCTTACATGGATGTTTGTATTAGATAGTTAATCTTTAGTTTATAAATATATATCACTTACAAATTTCTAAAAGGGCCATTGGCATATTAAGAATTGTCTTCATACTTCAATTGAATATGTTTTCAAATAAAACAAAATTATGTTAATGCTTTTGGTGCATATTTGAAAGATGTTTTTGTTTTTCTGATATTTTACATACTTAATTTATCAATTAGAAAGAATAAATTAAAATTTTTATATATAGAAATTAATATATTTTTATATTTATCCTATTCATTATTGTTATGAATTTAAATATTTTATGACATTCAAAATTTAAATTAACTTATTGCTGACTTATATTTTAAAATTCTGAAGTATTTGTTTTTGTTCTCCATTTACATAACATTTTCATATTATTCACTTTAAATGATACCTGTTGGTGTAGTATGTATTTCCACCATTTTATTACAACATATACATGTCTTTATAATTAAAAATAATCGTTTGTGGGGCCCGGGAGATAGCATGGAGGTAAGGTGTTTGCCTTTCATGCAAAAGATCATCGGTTCGAATCCCGGTGCCCCATATGGTCCCCCGTGCCTGCCAGGAGCAATTTCTGAGCATGGAGCCAGGAGTAACCCCTGAGCACTGCCGGGTGTGACCCAAAAACCAAAAGAAAAAAAAAAGATGAAAAAAAAATAATCGTTTGCACTTTAGCAGTCTGGCTTTTGACTTTTGAGATTGACAGCAAAATTTTCTATTTAAGTGCAGTATTTAGCTCTTCAAAGTTAGGAATGATTTTATATCACTATTAATGTGGTTAGTCTTATCAGAATATTTTACTATGCATAATAGTATTTCCATTTCTATGGCAAGCACCACAATTAAATGATCTGTCTACATAATAACAGCTATTTATTATAATCAATTTAGATTTGAAGAAAGATTTGAAGAGATAAAATACCTGAACCAAGATTTCATTGTAATGTGCCCCAAGAACTTAGACTCCAAAATCTTCATAGGTAACTATCTAAGAGAATTGTATATGCCTCATCTAAAATAAAATATAAGAGCCAGACCATGACTCAGGGTTTGACCATGGCTCAGGATTTGCATGTAGCTGACCCAGGACGAATCTATTTCTATCCTCGGAGTCCCAAATGGCACTTTCTGAGGAGCAATTTCTGAGTTATAGCCAGGAGTAACCCCTGAGCATCACCAGGTGTGACCCAAAAAACTAACTAAATAAATAAATAAACAAATATAAAATAAAGTATAATTTGGGCCAAAGCAATAGCACAGTGGTAGGGCATTTACCTTGCATGCAGCTGATCCAGAACAAACCTTGGTTTGATCCCCAACATTCCATATGGTCCCTCAAGCCAGGAGAAATTTCTGAGCACATAATCAGGAGCGATTTCTGAGGCATAGCCAGGAGTAGCCCCTGAGAGTCACCAGGTGTGGTCCAAATAAACATAAAATCAACAACCTAAAATAAAGTATAATTATCAATATTTGGCAGAAAACCTATGTGTGTTATAGTAACAATAAGTTGACCACTTATTATAATAAATACCTGAATTTTGTTATAAATATACTTATAAAAACTCTATATAACCATGGGACAGATAGCAGAACAGGTTGACACCATGTTTTACATGTACATGGCCAGGTTCCACCTCTGACATTGCATAATCCAATGGAACTCCACCAGAAAGAGCCTTTTCTTATTGATCCGTCACTATGCAACTTTCACATCTACTTATTCAATATAATATGATATGCAAGTAGTATTTCTTTTGAAGTTTAAATCTAGGCCTTCAGAGATTGCTTAATCTATGTCATGTGTAAGAATAACTATGGGGAGCTTCGAAAAGTTGCATGAAATAAATGAAATTAAATAAATTAAAATAAATGTTATCACTGAAACCTATTTGTTATCAACTACTAAAGAGGAACATCTCTACATCATTCATAGCATGTTATCAAACACTCAATTATCATACTGGTTGATACTTGCAATATACAATTATGTCATGATATATTTGGGTATATAATATGTAAATGTCATCTTATTCCACTTCCTTCTTTTATTTAACAATACATAATCATTTCACATCGAATTTGCCATTTCTTCATAAGTTATTGATTCTAATAAATATTTTCATGCAAATATAATAATTATTATATATTTAACAGTACTTTTATCAAAATACTTTATATTAAAATAGCCATTTTAAACACCATAGGAGTATTATTTTTTATTTTCAGTATCATATATATACTATTTGAAAATTTATATGATGCGCTAATCTGATTTTATACCTCTCATTATTTTTTTTTGTTGGTGGTGGTGTTTTTGGGCCACACCCGGTAACGCTCAGGGGTTACTCCTGGCTATGCCCTCAGAAGTCGCTCCTGGCTTGGGGGACCATATGGGAACCGGGGGATCGAACCGCAGTCTGTCCTAGGCTAGCGCAGGCAAGGCAGGCACCTTACCTCCAGCGCCACCGCCCGGTTCCCTACCTCTCATTATTTTAACCAGTTATAATATTTATGGTCTAGTATAAGAGTTTAATTTTATCTATTATTTTAGTAATTCTGTCAGGATAAAATATTAATATAATTATCCAAAGAATATTGTATTTCTCTCTAGGAAAGTAGGAAGGTACCTTGCATTATCTTTTTTTTTTTCAGAGTTTAATAAGCTAGAGTAGAAAAGTTGAAATCATGAGATTTCCCTATGTTTTGTCCCTAAAGATGTCCAAATGAGGAAAGAACTAAGAAAGAAAACTACAATATATAATTAGAGAGACTGGAGTAGCCAGTAAAAAAATAAATTAGAGAGAAAAGATGAGACCTTTCTAATAGAGATGGGGGTCCTGTAAGCATGGAGTACCCTAAATTATAAACCTGGGTAAGAATAGCTGTCAATTGCCATAGTAAAGAGACACGTAATTATTTTCTAAGAATCTCAAACCAGGACAAAAGCCAGCAAAATTTCTGAGGAAGTCTAAAGACTGGAATAATGGAAATTTTTGTAATAGCAGTGAAGACTAAAGATGATGAATAAAAGATCTCTTCAATCTTCAATACTGTAGTAGCTGCACAATATTTGTGGAGTGGGAAAAGGGATCAAACTCGGGGCCCGGGAGATAGCATGGAGGTAAGGCATTTGCCTTTCATGCAAAAGGTCATTGGTTCGAATCCCTGTGCCCCATATGGTCCCCCGTGCCTGCCAGGAGCAATTTCTGAGCATGGAGCCAGGAGTAACCCCTGAGCACTGCTGGGTGTGACCCAAAAAAAGCCAAAAAAAAAAAAAAAAAAAAAGAAAAGAAAAGGGATCAAACTCAAGACAGAGCTCGAGCTGTAATTGATGTTATGGGTAGGTAATTTATATCATGTTTAGAATCTATTTTAAAGAAACAAGATGTGCACCATTAAAATACAACAGAATCTGCTCCTTCACATGTTAGTGTTTTAGTTCCTGTAACATTTTTAACATCTACACAGAACACATTCCATATTGTCAAATATATTGAGTTAGATATTCATATATCAATAAAATTTAGAATAAAACCAATTTAGTAACTTATAAGTGAAACATTTGGTATACTCTAAATTTAAAAAATATTTGAAACTAATTTACTACTACTCAAATAGAAGAAATATGCCCTAACAAAGTTTTTCATAATTTCAGTGACATTCTTTTACATATAATTGAATATATATAAATATATGTGTGTTTGATATATCTATATAGACGTATAGTGGGCAAAACTAGCAAAATAAAATTTAATTTAAATATTTGATATAGACATTATATACTAGATAAAATAACATAAATTTTGTTATTTTTAGAATCGAAGATAAGATGAAAGCATTTGAAAAAGTGACATTTGGCTTTCCAAGAATAGTATTTTCATCATAGAAATGTTTAAATTTTTTAAATAAAATAAAAAAAATAAAATAAAATAAAAAAGAAATGTTTAAATTTTTTAAAACAAATTATTTGTAACATAGTAAAATATGCTTCATTGTACAGAGATTATATATGTATCTTCAATAGATACATATGTAAATATATAATATAAATGTTTCAAAAATTAATATATGAATATAGATTTTTATTCACATGACATGATGGCAATTTCAGTGGAAATTTCAAAATACTTAAATTTAATTGCAATGTCAGTAAATCACTTTTTTTTTTTTTTTTTTTGGTTTTTGGGCCAAACCTGGTGACGCTCTGGGGTTACTCCTGGCTGTTCACTCAGAAGTCGCTCCTGGCAGGCACGGGGGACCATATGGGGAACCTGGGAATCAAACCGCTGTCCGTCCTAGGTTAGTACAGGCAAGGCAGGCAGGCACCTTACCTCCAGCGCCACCACCCGGCCCCAGTAAATCACTCTTAATTAAAATATTTTAAACCTCCAAACTAATTATTTTATTTAAAATTTAATGGGCCCGGGAGATAGCATGGAGGTAAGGCGTTTGCCTTTCATGCAAAAGGTCATCAGTTCGAATCCCGGTGCCCCATATGGTCCCCCGTGCCTGCCAGGAGCAATTTCTGAGCATGGAGCCAGGAGTAACCCCTGAGCACTGCCGGGTGTGAACCAAAAACCAAAAAATAAATAAATAAATAAAGTTTAATAAAATGACATACCCCAATATAATAACATATCAGGAAAATCACAATAAATAAAACAACAAATTAGTTCCAAAAGGGTAAAGAGAAAAGATATAGTAGTCTGTGAGGCAAATATGTACAAAATATATATGATTACAAAAAAGCTGCAAAAATTGACTTTCTCTTTCTTTTAGTACAGAAAAACTAGCATAGTCTCTTGACTCCCTGTACTTTAGCTGAAGCCAATAAAGCCTTTAAATAATACAGCTAAAGGAGAAACATGAAAGTTGATAGGTGAAGGAGAAAATGGCTTGGGATTCAGTTGAAAAAGAATAAGACATTACATAGAGCAGTGAATGCCCATACCCAAACCAGCATTTCCAGAGCCCACTAAAATCAGAAAGTCAACCTGGTAAGATTTATCCTTCCCTAAATTATTATTAAATCTCTCAAGAATTCTATATGATCTTTAGTATTATTAATAATGGAAAATCACTTGGAAACAAATTAAACATTAACAATTAAGACAAACATTCCTTAATTCCTAAAGACATTGCTTTTTCACCATGATGTATCAAGGTATCTGGACAACAGAGGCAAAATAAATGTCCTCACAAAACATAAAACAGAATTTACTAAGAATTTGGATGGTCCCTGTGCCTATGATTGTCTTTTCTCACAGAGACACAGCTGGGCATCACAGCATAAAGCATCTCCTTCTTCATCCACTTTGAAATTGAAATGTGTCTTCAAGAAAGAACATGGCAAATATGACACTTCTGATATTTAACATTGTGGAAAAAAAGAAAAACAGAAGGAAGAGGCTAGAAATTAAAAAAAAGAAATTAAGATATTGTCTGAAAGGAAAATTACATATATATTTATTATATATATATGTAATTTTCCTTTCAGACAATATCTTAATTGATAAATAGGGGAGAAGATACAAGTGGCTTGACTTATCAACAATGTCTTAGATGTGTATGGTCAACAAAGAAATAGTTCTTGACATACCCTTGTGAGCAAGTAATGGAATGATTAAGATATTACATATCTGTATTCAGTGAATAATACTTTTCACTGTAATAAATATGTGGCTCTTTCTCTTGTTTCACTTGGTAATTTCATTCCTGGTATATTCTGAATCAAAAATGAAATATAATGAAGAACATTGTAGAACAAACAATAAATAGACAGATGAATACACTTATACCTTACTGTCTATATCAATAAATGTATATGAATATTTTCTAATTGAAAATAGCTAACAAATCCTGAATATAGTCAGCCTCTTAGACAAAAAAATAACTAATTACAAAATTAAGCCTTTAATTTATGTATTTGGGGGGGGGGGTTTCGGGCCACACTTGTTTGATGCTCAGGGGTTACTCCTGACTAAGCACTCAGAAATTGCCCCTGGCTTGGGGGGACCATATAGGACATCAGGGGATCGAATCACTGTCTTTTCTTGGTTAGCGCTTGCAAGGCAGACACCTTACCTCTAGCGCCACCTCGCCAGCCCTATAAGTTATGTATTTTGATTTTAAATATTTTTTAAGTTAAAGTTTATTTGACTTATATGCACTAACCTAAAGACAAACCTTGGTTGAATGGAAATGTTTAAAACTTATATGTGTTGCCTGGAGATAGCATGGAGGTAAGACGTTTATCTTTCATGCAAAAGGTCATTGGTTCGAATCCCGGTGCCCCACATGGTCCCCCATGCCTGCCAGGAGCAATTTCTGAGCATGGAGCCAGGAGTAACCCCTGAGCACTGCTGGGTGAGACCCAAAAACAAAAAAACAACAACAACAAAAAACCTTATATGTGTTTTAAAAGAAAATGAAGTTTACTTGGGGGGCAATTATGACTCAAGTAGTATTGCACTCACTTGCATAGCATGTACATTAACTTGAGCTTAATAGGCACCATTAACCCTTCCTAAGTGTAACCAGAGGTGATGACCCTTCAACATTGATGACCCCTCAACATTATATCCCCAAACACTCCTGGGCTGGCCCCTATAAAAATAATAAATGTAAGTATATAAACTTCAGAAGTAAGTATAAAGTAAAATAACAGATATATTCTGTAAAAAATTAATAACATTGGTCATATCACTATAAGAATGACAAAAATTATTTGACTAAAACAATGAAGTACATTGCATAATAACAAAAGAATCAATAAAGCAGGAAAACATATTAATCCTGAATGTGTAGATGTAAAATAACAGAAAGTCAATATACATGAAGTGAAAATTGATATAGGTGAAAGAGATTTAGAAATACCTATAATGTTGGAAAATCAATAACTTAATCACTCTACAGCATATAATAGTTAGAGACATAAAATCAAAAGCAGCATACAAAAGCAAAGAAATAACTCTTAGAACTGAATATTACAAAGTAGCCAAAGGGTTTATGGTAGAGCATTTGACTGAAAAATAATCAAACAGTTATAAAAAATGACAACATAAAAATCAGACCTTAGAGAAGATAATAAATTTTTAAATGCCATGGAATGTATGTTTCATCCAGCAATAAAGAGAGCCAGGTGCCAGAGCTAGAAAAATAAGATGGGCTACTGACTGATGGTCAATAGCTACTTTATTAGGGATCTTTTTGCTTTTTATAATCTGTCCTAATTTCTTATCTGGGTCCATGTGACTTTTAATGAGGTTTATTAAACACAAGTACCAAAGAAGAAACACAGTCAAAGCTAAAATAATAGACACAAAAATAAAGATGTCTGCTGCAAGGTGACAGAAGCCAGACTTGCAATAAGGTCTTCTTACAATGACTATATTTGAAATAATCAGGTGTGTATAGACATGTGTACTTGATAATGTCATTTTAGATAGGCTGTTTCAAAGGCCATTACCTTAGTTTCCGGAGTGTTCACACAGGTGACGGATTGGAATTCTGGGCCTGGATCATGTGTGGACTCCAGCAATGGAATATTCAACAAGGCTAAGAAAATTTAATTCATAAAATAATTTTCAGAAAGTTAAATTACTTAAATGATCATTTATATGATTATATTGAATCAAATAAGAAATTAACTTTAAAATTATAACTTCATGGAAATTGAATAAGACATTTACACATAATCAAAGTGTCAAACATAAAAGAAGTTATGTACAAGATACATCCATATAATTAATATTAAAATAAACTGTAATATTTATACAGATCCTATTAAATAACTGAATACTACTCAGACATTTTAATAAAAATGTAGAATTAATTTATTGAAATTACTAATAAATTTGAATTATTAATTTCTTTATTAGTTCATTTGTAATATTGTAATAATTTGTTTAAAGCTACTCATAATCTGCATTTTTATTGTAATAAAGAACTCACAAAATTATACTACATGAAAGAGTAGATTCAGGGAAAATTGACACATTGTAAATTGGGTGCGAATTATAGTGTATTAAGATACAATGCTCTTACATGACATAATCTTCCCAAAGATTAAATATTTCTTAATAATATGCAATTTAATATAAATTTTTCTTAAGAAAATAATACTAAAAAAAGAAAGAAAATAATACTATTAGCAAAGAATCATACCAGTATTAAAAAATTTGTAAGCCAAAAATACATAATTTATGATAGGGCACATTTTTTTCACTATATTAGACTTAATGGCTTATTTGTTGTTTCTGAAACATTAACATCTGCTCTGTCCTCAAACTGCCTAGTGACAATATTTGACATTTTGAAGAATGTCATAATAGAATACAGTACTTATTACAAATTCATATGAGAGGGGCCAGAGAGATTGCACAGTGGTAAGGCTTTTGCCTTGCACAAGGCTGACTAGGACAAACATGGATTTGATTCTCATCATCCCACATGGTTTCCCAGCCTGACAGGAAAGATTTCTGAGCACAGAGTCAGGAGTAACGTCTGAGCTAGGTGTGGACCAAAAAAAAAAAAACAAACAAAAAAACCCCAAAAAATCATATATGATAAAGTGCTATCATAATAGCATAATCACTTTCAATAGTGGAATTTAAATCAACATTAAAATTGCAATTGTACTTAAATTTAATAAAAACCTAATAACAACATTTTATAAACTACGAATTGGTTTGGTTTGGTTTGGTTTGGTTTGGTTTGGTTTGGTTTGGTTTGGATTGGTTTGGTTTGATTTGGTTTGGTTTGGTTTGGTTTAGGGCCACAACTGGTGACACTCAGGGCTTATGACTGGCTATACGCTCTGAAATCGCTCCTGGCTTGGGAGCCATATGGAACTCTGGGAACAAACCCACGTCCAACCTGGGTCAGCTGCATGCAAGACAACTGCTCTTCCACTGTGCTATCACTCTGGCCCCTAGGCTACTGTTTTAAATTTAGAAAATGATAAATGTATGTATATACCTTTTCTTTGTGACCACTGAACTAGAAGTGTTCAAGACTTATTTTTGCCTCTGTGCTCAGAAATTACTCCTAAATCACCCCATATGCGGTGCCAGGGCTTGAATTTCTGGGAATTTACCTGCAAGTAATGCAGCCTACATGCTGTGCAATTGCTTTGGCCCATGTAGATAGGTTTTTAAACCAAATTTTGAGAAGCTACATCTCTAGTTTCAGAAGCTTACTGCTTTTGTAATGACTTATTTTTCTTCAAAAGGAAATTTAGAATAAAGAATACAATCTTGATACTCTGACCCTCTAGTAATAAATGTTTTCTTGATATTATAGATCATAAAATTGTAATCCTGATCAAATAGCATAGCTTCAAAAGTCAACCTGCCCTTTGTAAAATAATTACTGCTAGTATTCCTGGAATGAGCTGGAGGTTACAGTAAAAATAATAGCACCTATTAGAAACTTTGTGAAACATGTTCTCCTCCACTAAGGACTGTGCTTTTTTTCAAAATATTTCTAAAAAAAATCTCAAATTGCCTAAATAGGCAGAGAGAAATACCTAATTTTAAGTGGAAAATAAATCTGGTGGATGATAAAGGACACTCTTAACATAGCATCCAGAGTCAAACATAATTCTAACATGCCTCTCACCTTCTAATCACTGCTCGTTATTCCAATGCATCAGTCAAACTTCAAAATATTGAGGTTCTGATAGTCTCAGTATGTATAAATCTTTTATATCATTCAATACATGTATCATCGCATCTAGTTTATTGTGCAAATTAGAATCTATACACTTACCTGTCAAATACATGAATATTTAAAAACTATTACTTCCTCATAAATTAAGAGTAATATCATAAATTCAAAGGACAAATGCATTTCATGTTTAATGTTCCAAAATCTTAAACTTGACCAAAAACACCACATACTCTCTATCAACTATTTCAAGTTAATTTCACACTTCAACTTGCTCTGCAAGAGTTTGTAGGAAGGAAGGAAGAAAGAAAGGAGGAGGGCGGTAAGGAAGGAGGGAGAAAGGAAAGAAGGAAGGAAGAAGGGAGGAAGGGAAGAAGGGAGAAAAGAAAGAAGGAAGGGAGGAAGGAAGGAATGGAGAAACAATGGAAAGAAGGAAGGGATGAAGGAAAGAGGGAAGAGAAGAAGAAAGGAAGGAAGGAAGGAAGGAAGGAAAAAGGAAGTGAGGAAGGAAAAAGGCAGGAAAGGAGGAATGATGGAATAGAAGAAGGAAGGAAAGAAGGAAGTGAGGAAGGAATGGAGGAAGGAAAGAAAGAAGTGAAGAAGGAAGGAAAGAAGGAAGGGAGGGGGAGGGAGAAAGGAAGGGAGGAAGGACTAGAGGAAGGAAGGAAGAAAGGAAAGAAGGAAGAGAGGAAGAGAGGAGGAAAGAAGGAAAAATTTTAGTAAAGTTCAAACTGCTAAGTTAATCTATCTCATCACTTCCTATTGTCATATTCTATATCTGAACTATTGAAGCATTATGAAATATATAGCTATTTAGAATTAGTTTTCAGGCAGATAATGTCCAAGCAACAATCCCATCATCAGTGTTCCATTTCTCCACCAATGTTCTCAGTTTCTTTCCTGTTCCTTCATTATTCCTCTAAAAGGCAAGCATTTTTTTTCTGTTCCTCTTTTACTTTGATATTGTGTTTTACTATACTATTACTTCTAGGGTAGAAGGCATATCACTTCAATTCTTTCAGAATCCAATTTTTGTCAGAGTGACCAATTTCCCCTATGATAGGAGTTCCTTGCATGGGAGATAAAGAAGGAAAGAAAGAAGAAAGAAGAAAAAAAAAGGAAGAAGAAAAAGAAAGAGAAAGTGAGTAAGGATGAAAGAAAGAAAGAAAGAAAGAAAGAAAGAAAGAAAGAAAGAAAAGGAAAGAAAGAAAGAAACAAAGAAACAAACAAAGAAAAAGAAACAAACAAAGAAAAAGAAAGAAACAAAGAAAGAAAGAGAGAAAAAAGAAACAAAGAAAGAAACAGGAAAGAAAGAAACAGAAACAAAGAAAGACACAAAGAAAGAATCAAACAAAGAAACAAAGAAAGAAAAAGAAAGAAAGAAAGAAAGAAAGAAAGAAAGAAAGAAAGAAAGAAAGAAAGAAAGAAAGAAAGAAAGAAAGAAAGAAAGAAAGAAAGAAAGAAAGAAAGAAAGAAAGAAAGAAAGAAAGAAAGAAAGA
>PVKC010003766.1:0-37843 GCA_004027635.1 Crocidura indochinensis
AACCAAAAAAAAAAAAAAAAGAAAGAAAGAAAAAAAGTTCCCCTCTAATCTGGGTTTCCTCTCCTAACACCCTGCATTCATTCAGGATTTCCTGGAAAGGGCTGGAAACAACATATTTGGGAAGGAAAAGAGAACGAAAAGATGGAGAAGTGTCTGTGCGCAAAGAGCGGGTGAAAGTTGGAAGGGGCGGGAGAGAGTCGCTGTGCCCCAGAGGGCCCTTTGGTCCTGTAGCCTTGCGGTCTTGGGGACCTCTAGGCGCCGCTGCCGAGTTTACTCATCCCTGCGAAGTGCTCCGGGGCGCGGGGGCGGGCGCGAGGCGTCCCGAGAACCCAGTAATTCGAGAACTCAGTATCAGCCCTTCCCACCAGGCACTTCCTTCCCGTTCCCGAACGTCCCGAGAGGGAGGGACACCCGCTTATAAACTCGCGCCAGGCCCGGCGGCATGTCAGAGCAGCCTCGCCTGCGTCCCCACTCCTTAGTCCTCCGTGGCCCGCTGCGCTCTGCCTTTTTCTGGCCCCGCAACCCCTGGACTCTGCCGGGCCGAGCTCGCCGAGGCTGGAGCCTACACTTGGAGCTGCTTGGACCATGCTCCGTGTCCTGCTCCTCGGAGTCCTGGCCCCCGCCGGCCTGGGACTGTCCGCGTCCAGCGAGCCTCAGCCCCACGGCAGCCAGTGCGTCGAACATGACTGCTATGCGCTCTTTCGGCGACGCGAAAACTTCCTCGGGGCCAGTCAGTCCTGCCAGCACTTGCGGGGCCACCTGATGACCGTGCGCTCCTCAGTGGCAGCTGATGTCATCTCCCTGCTTTTAAACGGAGACGGCGACGAAGGTCCGCGCCTCTGGATTGGCCTGCAGCTGCCATCTGGCTGCAGCGACCCCAAACACCAGGATCTCTTGCGTGGCTTCCAGTGGGTGACCGGTGACAACAGCACCAGCTACAGCAGTTGGGCTCAGGTAGAGGACGAAGCGCCTCTCTGCGGACCTCTGTGCGTGGCTGTCTCGGTGGCTTTGCCTTCCTCCCCAGGCGAACCGGCCTGGGAGGCGCAGCAGTGCGTGACCGAGGCCGACGGCTTTCTCTGCGAGTTCAACTTCGCCTCCTCCTGCCGGCCTCTGCTCGTGGAGTCCCCCGCCTCTGCGGCTGCCAATGTCTCCATAACCTACACAACCCCGTTTGGCGCCATTGGAGCCGATTTCCAGGCGTTACCCGAAGGTAGCAAGGCCTCGGTGGCGCCCTACGGAGTGGAGCTAGAGTGCCGAGCTGGCCATGGAGAGGCTGAGGCGAGCTGGGACCAAGAGGCGCCTGGCGCTTGGCACTGCAGTGTGGACAACGGAGGCTGCGAGTACGCTTGCAACCTGAGCACCGGGGCCCCGCGATGCCTCTGTCCACCTGACAGCGTCCTGCAGCCCGACGGGCGCTCCTGTGCCAAGCCCGAAGAACATGCGTGCCACCAACTCTGTGAGCACTTCTGTGTGCTCAGCAATCATGTGTCTGGTGAGTACTCCTGCATGTGTGAGACGGGCTACCAACTGGCAGCGGACCAGCACCATTGCGAGGACGTGGACGACTGTTTGTCCGAGCCAAATCTGTGCCGCCAGCGCTGCGTTAACAAGCAGGGCGGCTTCGAGTGCCAGTGCTTCGATGGCTACGAGATGCTGGACGGCGAGTGTGTGGAGGACCTGGACCCCTGCACTGGGAATGACTGCGAGTACCAGTGCGAGCCAGTGGGCCAGACCAGCTTTCGCTGCATCTGCGCAGAAGGTTTTGCTCCCATACCCGAGTACCCCCACAAATGTCAGATGTTCTGCAACAAAACTCAATGTGAAGCCGAGTGTGACCCCCACAATCCGGCTTTCTGCCATTGTCCCGAGGGCTTCATCTTGGACGACGGGGACGACGGTTTTGTTTGCACAGATATAGATGAGTGCGACAGCGGCGAGTGTCCAGGTCAATGCCGGAACCTCCCTGGCAGCTTTGAGTGTGTCTGTGGGCCAGAGACCGCCCTTGCTGGCCAGGTGGCGAGCGACTGTGACCCAGGGAAGGTGGACCCGAATGAGGATGGAGGCTCAGGAGAGCCGCCAGTCATCAGCCCTGCTCCCAGTGCCACCGTGAGCCCCACCCTAGCGGGGCATGTGCATTCTGGGGTACTCATTGGCATCTCCATTGCCAGCCTATCTTTGGTGGTGGCCCTGTTGGCACTCCTCTGTCACCTGCGCAAGAAACAAAGTGCCTCTCGAGCTGAGCTGGGATACAAGTGTGGGTCCCCGGCGAAGGAAGTGGTTCTGCAACAAGTGCGAACGGATCTATCGCCTCAGAAACTCTGAGGGGCTTCCCTGTTCGTCCTCGTAGACCTTACTTCCCAGACTGGGTCCCTTGAAGCACCTTAGCACAAGTCGGGGCTGGAGAAGTCACTAGGCTCCTTTTACTGAACTCAGTCCGTGTTGCACTGGAAACTGGACAGTGTGAACTCTACAATGAGGACACAGATTGCAGAGTGTCTCCTGTCCTCATCTTGGACCATAGAGGGGTGAGGTCACTTGGAAGCAGCCCTTATGGGAGACTGTGAGCCTATAGATGATGGACTAGTGAGTGTAATCAAACAATGATGATAACCGAAATATTTATTTTTCAGGAATTTACAATATCTTCCTTTTTTCACCTTCCACCTAATTGTTATGCCTCCAATACCCACTTTGTATTCCTGTCTCCTCTTTCCCCTTTCTTCTTCCTTAGCTCTGTATTTAGATACTCCCACTTGTGAAGTGACAGATAAACTATCAGATATGTGGGCACTCCACATCTTGTCAAATCCTCTTACAGTTCTGAAGCCAAACCCTATTTCTGTTTCAAGCATTCCTCCTCCTTTTTCTCTCCTTGAAAACTTCTTTGACCCACTAAGTCACTCTACCTGTGTCTGATCTTACTCTCTGTCTGCCAAAGTGGAATATCTATTTGAAATGGAAATAGAAACACTAAAAACCAGAATGGTGGAGAGGAAGAATTCTCTCACTAGATTTGCTAACTTATTCTGAACTTTCAGATTTCACAAGCAATGTCATTTAACAAAGATTAAGAAGATTTAAGAAGCACATGTTAAATTAATGTTACTTGATAATACCATAGGCACTAAACCCAAGGAGTTTTTCATTTTTATTTTTTAAAACAGTGAACCTGGGTTTGTGGTTGTTATTGTGATTTGAACTTAAAGTTGGCAATTGTCATTAAGCTCTTTGTGCAGTTTATTTTTTTATTAATTATGAATTGTTGTTGATAGTTTTGAAAACATTCACATTAGTGTTTTTAGATTGAGAAGGAAACACCATCCAGGAGATGGTTTAAGAACGTGTGAGCTACAGGATGCATGAAATAACTCTTTTGACTTTCACTGTTCTTATAATTTATAGGCCAAAATAAAATCCACTCTACTGGTTTAAGGAAATCTGGGAGTTTGGGGGTGGAGCTAGGCAGATGCTCTATTAGGCTCTCACTTTGATCAGGCCTTGATAATTTTATCCGCTTCCACTAGAGAAATATTCTAGCCCAGAGCACTGGAATATGGTGTTTGAATAAGAAGTAGGGGCACCCCCCCAAAAGTAGTTAGAATTGCAGAATTAGGCTCTAAACCCTATGTTCTTCAAGATGGTCTATTTTGATAACATCTTGGGGGCAGAGTACTATCTACTCTATATAGGTTGAAGACAACCCCATTCCTGACAGTCCCAAACTTCCTGGGATATATAAAATGTGGATCAGTAATCGGTAGCAGATCCTTTATTTTTGAGAAACTGAGGAATTTTTATATTATAGCTTTGCTTTTGGATAGAAGAGACTAGGTACACACTTGTAGACATTGCTAATACAGGGTAGAGAAAAGTTTGGTTGAACTAAGCTAGTAAAGAAATCATGCTTCCTGTAGAAAAAATATGTATTGGGTAGGTAAGTGTATCTTGTGTGATGGAAATGTTTATATCTACTATTTTGTAAACTCAGCACATTTGTACATATTTATTTATTTATGGAGATAAAACAACACAAGCAAAATCCTTGCTTATGATGTCACCTGTAGAAAATAAATCAATAATATTTCATGCATTCATGGTATATCTGTTCAAATTTCCTCCCAAGTGTTTCTTTTTGGTATCAGTAAATGAACTCCTTATCAATGACAATATCATAGTTGCTTCAAAGGCATCTTCCCACACCCCAAAACTAGCTCCATCTGCCCTTGCTTCATCTTTGACTTTTAGAGATCTCTTCAGAGGATATTCACTGCAGAAGTTTTATGTTATATTCATGTGCACATAGATGTTTTCACACCTTTGAAACCCCAGAAATTTCACATTCAATCAAGGCCTAAACTATGTGTTTCAAAGTGTATTTTCAGATAACTTGTTAAGATGATTTCAAGAAACTCAGAGCATCTCTAGATTCCTAGCCATGTGTCCTTCTGTATTTGGTTTGGCTTTACATTGTGAGCTTTGAAATACAATAGTTATGAGGAGACTCAGTCTAGTACTCAATTAGTTATTTCTCCATATCAAGGTCTCATATGGTGTTAAATGATTCTCATTGTGGTCCTAGTTTAGACATTTTTTTAATACGCATATTTCTTGAAGCCCCTCTTCTGGAATAGTAAAGTTGGTTTAACTTTATAGTGATCTAAATGCTGTCATAAAGCAGAAGCTGGAGTCAAATTGAACTCGGTCAAGCAAAGAAAGCATTCCATAGCCAGATATGGTGTTCATTTCTATAATCTCAACTAGTTGGGAGTCAGAAGCCAGACGTCATTTGAGTCCAGGGGTTCTGGGCTGAGTGAGTTCACTGTGCAGATTGGGTTTCCAGACTATTCAACATCAATATTGTGTCCCCATGGGTGTGAAGGACCACCAGCTTGCCTAGGGAGGATGAATTAACCCAGGTCAGAAGTAGAGCAAGTTAAAAATTCCTACACATCTAGATACTTCTGAATGTAACTATTTAAATTGAAATAGTTGCTGTGAGAGGAATTTGGAGAGTTTTCCATCCACCTGAGATAAAGGGAACAGTTGTATAAGGGGAAGAAGAGGTGGGAGACATCCCCCTGTGGTGTCCTTGTGAAATAAGTAGAGCCATGTCCTCCTTAGAATGCATGAGGGAAGAACTCAATGAGGGGTGTGAAACATATATGATAAGTTATGCCAGGATCTAAAGGAATAAGCCTTACAAACCTGCCCTCAATCTTTCATTCCCCCACCCCCAAAAAAAGCCTGCCCCTAAGGAGCAGCTAAACACACTTGATCAGTACTTTAAGCTTTCTTCCTCCAGAGAGATGTATTTTCTTGAGGATCATGAAAAGTCCAAGGCAAATATTCAAGACTAAAGCAAAAATTTTAATTGTACCTCTTGGCTCATAGGACTAAGTTAACTGGGTTTTCCCTCTTGCCCTCACATCCTGTCCTGTGAAAGATCAGTATACCTATACATAGCTTCTGCTTAACTTGGGAGGTTTTAAACTAAGACCATAGAACCTCTCAATGAAGATGCCAGGATCATAAAAAAAAGAGAGAGAGAAATCAGCTACTATTTGTAAAAACTATCCTTTTGAATTTAAAGTCAAGGTGGACTTTATTAAATAGGGACTGAGTTTCTGCATCAAATTTTGAATACAAATTTAAATATTTAAATAAATGTATAACCATTAAATGTATTTATATTTTAATAGAGGAGAAATGTTTCAAATACACTTCTTAGACATTCAGGTCTAAGGGAGTTCTTAAATCTCATCAATTATTGTGCATGTGCAATAAAGTTGGTATGCACAAGGCTTGGGAAAGAAGACCAAGTGGTGTCTTTGGAAAGGTCCAATGTTCTTTCTGTCTATTTTAGCCCATGCTCAGGCCCAATTCCTTTGATTAGATTAGTTTCAAGAATGAATTTCCCTATGCCAAGTATAGAGATAGGTGTGGTTACGGAGCTCCCCCAATCTGACCACTGTCTCTAGAAAATCTTATTCTCTAGTAAGAAGGAAAAAATAAAACAAATGCTCTGCTGAAAAGTGCATTTAACTTAGAAATCATGCTAAGAGCTGAGGAGTTGAACTGGGTGACAGAATAAAGACCAGAGAAAGACTAGGAAAAGCTTCTATGGTGAGATGACATGGAACCCTAGACTTGAAGAAAAAGCAAGGGTGAGCCGAAGGCTGCCCAAGGGAGAACAGTTGCATGAAAAGAATGATGTGCACAGGCTCCACATTAGCAATCCCAGACAGAGGACAAGGTGCCTGGTGAGTAAGAAGGGTCAGATTCAGCATAAGGCTGAAGAGGTGGAAACAGTAATAGAAGTTGAGGCAAAATTGGGGACTGTGTACCAGATTAAATACATTCAATTCTAAATTGTAGATAGAAATGCACACACAAGGAATTTTGACAAGAGCATGCTAATATTCTGTTGAAGTAATAAGACTATTTGGGGAGGGTAACAGCCATTTGTAAAGTTATTTACATAGGAAGAAATCTTCAAGATTCTCCTGTACATATCCTGCAAGGTCAATGTGGAGTCTCACATCTATGGAGTGTCATATTTGCATCCTCCCTTTACACCAGTAATCACTGTGAATATGTAGCATGCAACTCCTTTACAGCTGTAAGACTGGCTGCTAAAAGTGCTGCATCATAGTTTCCATGAGGATTAGACAAGGTGAGCCAGGAATTTTTCTAGCACACAGCAGGTACCCAATACCTGTCAGCTTCATTGCCAGTAAATTAGTGAATAACAAGTGACTAGAGAAAAATGTTATGTTGCAATCTTCAATATCTTGAGGGTAAGTGTAAGGTCACATAGAAAATGGGAAGGTTATTTTAAGGCAAGATGGAAGAAAAATTGAAAGAAAAATTGTCCATCTCAGTCACAGTGGGATATTGGAGCATAAGTGGAGTTTCAAGAGGAAGATGTTTGCATGGGGGAGAAGATGACCTTCAAGAGATATAAAATCCTGCTTTAAAGGTCTGATATTCCTAGTCACAAGGTCTAGCATAATATCTGGTGCTAAGATACCTTCAATTGTGCTCCCTGAAAAATCACTTAGAGGAGGAGTGTGCTTCTCAAAGCACCTTCTGGGCTCTCACCAGGCCAAAGTGAAAGAAAATTGGCATGTGTCCAAGAACTGTGACTGTGGGGGAGGTAATACTGGTAGTATCTCCCCCTCTTCTCTCTTGCTCAGTAGTGTCACATGGGCTCTCAAGATCAGCAACACTGAAGAAGAATCTGCAAGAGAGGAAACATGGTTCAGTTTAGAAACGGCCCAATGTTCATTGGATTCTTGGGGAAAGCTTACACCACACTAGAAAGTTTCCGGAATCTCTCCTTCCTCCTCTCCACACAATTACTATTGGAATTAACTTTACATCTTGCAAGAGGCTCTTTCCTTCTTGACTTTCACCATAGCTACACTCACCCCTTTTGGAATTCTTACTAAGGATCCTCCATGTCACGCTATCACGCTAGAGTCACAAAGAGGAGATTTTGTCAGCCAAGTTCAGAAGGTCTGGTTCTCTGAAGTTTTATTTTGTTTGTTTCTGTTTTTATTTTTGGATCACACTTGGTGGTGCTCAGTTACCCTTGTCTCAGTTAGCCCTGCCTTTGCACTCAGGAATTACTGGGAGACCACATGGAATGCCGAGGACTGGAACTTAGGTCAATCTTTTCCTAGGGAAATGACTGACCTGCATATTATTGCTCCAACTCCTAACAAACAGGTTTTGCTAAAAACTTGACTCCTCTATCTCCCAGTCCCCTGCTCCTTCACCTCATGTTTTGAATTTGTGCTGCACAAAAACTGGATCAGTCACTTCGAATATGTAAATAAACATAAAAGTGGGCTAACCCCCACATCTTGCAACCACTGGGAAGTGGAACTTGAAGCTGGTGATAGGAAGTAAGGCCTGTGCAAGGGAAATGACTGTTCAGTCTGCTCGATCCTATGCGGTAAACCCCTACTCAGCCACACTCTTCCTGAGGCCCCTGGGTGTGGACAGGTCAGGTAACAGAAGATATCCAAGCTGTACTTTTTTTGTGTTCCCTTTGGCTTGTGTTAGGAGTTAATGATGTCATCTCTTCAGGGAAAACGGAGGTTAGAAAGAATACATTAAAAACACGTTTTCATGGGGATGTCTCAGTAGGGGGTATGGACTCACTTGAAAACACATGTGCTGACCTTTCCAGGCATTTCTTCATAAAATAATATAGGCAACGCCCTGCTCTTTCTTTATTTTGCAGATTGTGCTCTGGGCTCAGTACTGCCTTTTTTGTTTTAAGAGAGTCCTTCCTCCCATTTTCAGGTGTAGGCCAACAACTGATTTCCCCTCACAAGAGAAATACAATGCTGTTTTAACATCAAATTCTATTAGAATAAAAATCTTTTTCAGCATGTTTTAAAAATGATCACAAAAGACATGAGAACCCTGGCGTGTATTAGCTCAAAGTCATGCCCAAGGGAAATTAGGAAGCAAAGAACAGAGAAGGTTTAGGGACACAATAAAGAAAGTGAAAAACAAAGCACATTGGGTTTCATGATCCTAGGCCATGTTCTTCTTGAAATAAATATTGGAAATAGGACATTTTATTGTTGACATCATACCAAGATGAAAACTCATTTTATTTTATATGTTCAACATGTGACAGCTTCTTAACATTGCATTCTGAAATTTTCCTTCTGTCCAAACACTTACACCAGTGGTCCTCAAACTACGGCTCATGGGCCACATATTGCATTTGTTCCCGTTTTGCTTCTTCACTTCAAAATAAGATATATGCAGGTGCATGTGATTTTGTTCATAGTTTTTGTTTTTACTATTGTCTGACCCTTCAATGGTCTGAGCAACAGTGAACTGGTCCCTGTTTAGAAAGTTTGAGGACCACTGATACACTTCCCCACACTGCTTGTTCAGGGCTGCTTGATTGAATGAGCAAAATAGAGCTAAGAATCTACTTTCCTCTGCCTCCAATTTTCATATCATTAAATTTCCTTGAGAACAGGGTCCTGCCCACTCAGTAGATCATCAGCATTATACAGCCTCACCATGATCCATGGATATTATCAACATTCAGCTGAAAATGATAATACAAAATTAAACTCCCCAAATCGAAGGCATGCTTTTGTGCCTCTTACTAGGAGCTGATTCATCTATTTTCAATGTTGAACAAAATCTAATAACAACATGAAGTGAAAAAAGCCCATGAAAAGCACAGGCAAATCCTACTTTTCTGTTTCACAAATCTGAATTTCTAGAGCAATGGTAGAGTCATATTATACAAGAAGCCTATAGAGCTTTGGACACTGAGTCAGCAACAATCCACTTGCAGAGCACAACCAGTGGAAATGGTTCTAATGAATGGGAGCTCTGAGCCTCCAATTTGAAGGGAAATCTGTGCTCTCTAAGAATTACAAACTCTTACTAAGAATAATGGCTAGAGACCATTATTCTCAGTTAATAATAATTAATTAATAAGTATTATTAATTACTATAATCATCATAATAATTAATATGAATAATAATTAGTAATGGCTAGAGGCCATAGAAATATGGTATCAAGGTTAAGGTGCTTGTCTTGCATGCAGCCAACATGATTTAATCCCTCACATGGCACATAATCCACAAAGCACTGCTGAGCACAGAGCCAGGAATAGGATCTGAAACTATCAGGTGTGATCCCTGAGGACAGAATCATAAACAAGTTCAAAGTCTGGCTTCCACTACCTACTGTAAATAATAGGGGCCTACGAGGTCACTTAACAATTAGCAACTGCTCAGAAAAGTACTCAAACTTCATTTTTTATGAGTGAGTTCTGGAGCACAGAATATTTTTATTTTAAATTCAGGATATGAAAAAGAAAATGTTTTCTGAATGTACTCTGCCATCCTTAATGAAGTTGTTCAGGGAAAAATATGGTTGGGTGCTCTCTTTGGATTTTTGGTAACACTATACTCATTCTGAACTATGCTCCCTTGTCTACTACCACCCTTTCACGCAGTCATCATCTGGCCTCATTAGGGCATGTATCATATCATAAAGGAAAGCTAAGGGAATTTGAATCACTTCCCATAGTTTTATAAGTTTGTCAAATTTCGCAAAACTTCACCACACAAAGAGTAAATTTTACTACATGAAAATAAACGTCAACAAAAATGTAATAAGAAGATAAGTAATAGCATCTTCAAAATATCTAAAGAAAATTTGGTGGTCGAGGGAACACAGGCTTCTCCTGCCTAGAGACACAAAAGCAATAGGAACCCCAACTTGGGGCTAAGGCTGGTAGAAACCCTAAGAAAGAGAGGAGTAAGTGCTCCCTCCCTCAAAGGACAAATGTAACCTGAGAGGCAATGGCCCTCCTTTGCTGAGGGAACACAGATTTCTCCTATCCAGAAACATAAAAGCAGAGGAGTTCAGATGATCCTGATTCACTCCATGGTATGGCTTATTCCACAATCATTGTACACCAGCACAACACGTAGAAAAAAACACACTACAAAGAACATTGTGGGAAAGCATCTCAGAACATCACTATGCTTAGAGAATGATGGATCTGAAGACCTAACAAGTACCAACCACCTACATAGACTTTCAGAGAAAAACTTTAGAGAGAAAATTTGGTTTGATTAACTCAAAGAACCCATGGAACAAACCAAAGGAACCACAAAGAATCAAGAGGATATGAAAGTAAAAATAAAAACCTCCACACTGAAGTATCAGGGCTAAAAATCTTAGTAGCTGAAATGTAAACCTCACTGGAAAGCTTCACCAACACAGTAATAGCTGCTGAAAACAGAATCAGTGAGCTGGAAGATGAGATTCGTAACAACTACATACAACAGAGGAGACTGGAAAAATACCTTAAAACAAAGATCAGATGATGGAAAAAAAATCCTTAAAGAGTGTGAACAAATAAAAATAGAAGTCGGAGATAAACTCAACAGAAACAATGAAAGAATCATTGGAGTCACAGAGGCCCTGAAAGATAATTTCCAAAACAAAAAACAAAAAACAAAAAACAGTCATAGGACTGGAGCAGTGGCACAAGCGGTAGAACATTTGCCTTGCATGTGCTAATCTAAGACAGACCACGGTTTGATCCCTGACATTCCATATGGCCCCCTAAGGTAGGAGCAATTTCTGAAAACATAGACAAGAGTAACCCCTGAGCATCACTGGGTGTGGCCCAAAAAACAAAACAAAACAAAACAAAAATCAACACTCAAGGACATCATTGCAGAAAAACTCCCAGAGCTAAAGAGTGCATACAACCAAATACTACATGGCCAAAGAATACTGGGTAAAAGAAATTCAAATAAATACATTCCAATGCACATTTTAGTCACAATGATAACTCTCAAGACAGAGAAAGAATACTGAAGGCAGCATAATCAACAATGAAAATTATGTACAAAAGAGCATCTTAAGATTTACAGCAGCTTTTTCAAAAGTATCTCTCAAGGCCCAAAAACAATGGTGGGCTACAGTGACAAAACTCAACTAAATGATTCAACAAGAATAGTTCATCCAGTCAGACTTATATTCAGATACAAAGGCACAGCTTTACAGATAGACAACATCTGAGAAACTTAATGAACTTCTAGCTTTACAAGCATTAATCAGAAAGGAAGAAGAGGCCTACGCAAATATTTAAATGGTACAGCTTAAACTTTTGGAAAAAGAACAACAAAATCAACCAAAAATAGGCAGATGGAAGGAAATAATAAAACTTCTCTAAAGTAGAAATTTTATACTTTAGATTTTCTCTCTAAAGTAGAAATTAATGAACTGGAACTACAAAAATTAATCTAAAAAGTCAATGAAAGTGAAAGTGGTTCTTTGGAAAAAAAAACAAGTTTGACTAATCATTAGCCAAAGCCACAAAGGGAAAGAAACTTAATAAACCAAATTAGAAACAAAAACGAGGAGATTAGAGGCTGGAGTGATGGCGCGAAGCAGTAAGGCATCTGCCTTGCAAGCACTAGCCTAGAATGGACCATGGTTAGATTTCCCGGTGTCCTATATGGTCCTCCCAGCCAGGAGCGATTTCTGAGCACATAGTCAGGAGTAACGTCTGAGCATCACTGGGTGTGGCCCAAAAACAAAAAGAAAAAAGAAAATGGGGAGATTATTGCAGACACTATAGAAATCCCAAGGTTAATTAGAGATTATTTTGAGAAATACTTTGCCAGAAAACAGGAGAACCTGGAAGAAATGGACAAATTCTTGGACTTCTATAACCTTCCAAGGTTAAACCAAGCTGTTCTGACATATTTTTATAAATCCACCACTATTGAGGGAATAAAATTGATAATCAAGTCTTCCCCAAAACAAAAGCATAGGACCAGATGGATTCACTAATGCATTCTTTGTAACTTTTCAAGAGGACCTACTGCCAATCCTTTTCAGACTCTTTCAGAAAATTGAAAACTCCCAAATAGTTTCTACAAATATAACATCACCTTAATACCAAAGTAATAGAGTACCACAAAAAAGAGAGTTACAGGCCAATATCTTTGATGAACAAAGAAGCAAAGATCCTCACAAAATCCTACTGAGAAGAATCCGAACTCTCATCAAGAAGGCCATACACCATGACCACATAGGATTCACCACAGAGATGAAAGGGTGGTTTAATACACATGTGTCAATCAATATAACACAATAATATAATCTAAACAAAGGGAAAAATAAAAACCACATGCTCATATCAATAGCTGCAGAGAAAGCATGAAATAAAGTCCAACACCTGTTCATGATAAAAACTCTCAATGAGATGGGAATGGAAGGAATTTTTTTCAATATAGTCAAGTCCATTTACCTCAACTCATGACAAATATTATGCTCAATGGGGAAAAACTTAAAGTTTTTCCTCTAAAATTTGGCACAAGACAAGGCTGCTGCCTCGAGACACTCCTATTCAACATAGTACTGGAAGTAGTTGCCATAGCAATTAAGCAAGGAAAAGATATCAAGGACATCCAGATAGGAAAAGAAGAAGTCAAGCTTTCACTGTTTGCAGATGACATTATTCTATATTTAGAAAACCCTAAAGAATCTACAAAAAACCTTCTAGGAGCAATAGATTTGTACACCAAAGTTCAGGCTACACAATTAATACATAAAAATCAATGGCCTTCTTATGTACAAATACTGATAGAAAAAATAAATATTAAAAAAATCTCATTCATAATAGTACCATAACAATTCATTTACCTTGGAGTCAACCTAACCCAACTAAAGAGGTAAAGTAGATGCAAGGAAATGGAGGTATATATCTGACTCATTGATTGGGAGGATCAACATTATTAAAATGACCAGACTCCCCAAAGCATTGTACAGATTTATTGCAATCCCTCTAAAGATACCCTTGACATTCCTTAAAAATGTGGAAAAACACTCCTAAAATTCATTTGGAAGAACAAAGACCCAGGAATTGCTAGAGGTATCCTTAGGAAAAAGAAGATGGGAAGTGTTACTTATCCCAACATTAAATTGCATTACAAAGTAATGGTCATCAAAACATCATAATATTGGAATAAAAATAGACCTACAGATCAATGGGACAGACTTGAGTATTTAGAAAATTAGCAACAGACTTATAATCAATTAAGCTTTGATAAAGGCTTAAAAAGCACAACATGAAGCAAGGGAACTTCAACAAGTGGTGTTAGGATGATTGCTCAAAAGAAGAAAGAAAGAAAGAAAGAAATAGAAAGAAAGAAAGGAAGAAAAAGAAAGAAAGAAAGGAAAGAAAGGAGAGAAAGGAGAGAAAAGAAAAGAATGTCTAATTCCACACATGCAGAGAGCACAGCACAGGAATCTGTGTTGTTAGAGCCCAGCAGCTCTTCACTATGTGATTCTCAAGACCACAATCATTTCTGACAGCATCATAACCAAATATCTATAAGCACCATACACTCAACACACACACACAGTGGTGGGGCCCACTTTAGCAAACACCATAAATAGAAGAATTAACCAGGAATCTGGAACTCTGCTGAGCACAGGAACATTACTAATGCTGCTCTCAGCAGAACCACAATATAAATGTGTATTTCAACAAAGAGAGGGCACCGTGATGAGCATATGTGAAAATTTTACAATGAAAGGATTGCAAAGAATCTTGGTGAGCACCAGGATCAGTGTGTGCAAGCATCATAACCTAGTGAGTAACCCCTGAAGAACTACATCTTCAATTCTGAACAACCACCTCCCCCCTATGATGTCATCACAAAAGCAAATAACAATATCCATAGCAATGAAGAAGAGAAGGAGTGGGAGGGTAAAAGAAAGACAAAATTATAACAAAGAAATAAACACCCCAAACAATTCTCTGCATCATTGCTGGTCATTTTCTGTCATAAGTATTGAATTTGCCCTAGCCTGGCATTGCACACACGTTGAGTAACAAAACGCTGCAATCTGTATCTTTTCCCAAGTGCAGGTAGTTTTCCTAACACCATTCTGGGTTGGTATATGGGCTCAGTTGGTAGTTAGGATATATTTCTGAACTGCATATCTCTAATTCTGTTCTGTTCTTTCCTTTTACTTAGTTAAGCAAGATAGATTTTATTGAATGAAACTGCCTGAGAGAAAGAAGAAAGAAATATATGTTCGGGGCCCGGGAGATAGCATGGAGGTAAGGCGTTTGCCTTTCATGCAAAAGGTTATTGGTTCGAATCCCAGTGCCCCATATGGTCCCCCGTGCCTGCCAGGAGCAATTTCTGAGCATGGAGCCAGGAGTAACCCCTGAGCACTGCTGGGTGTGACCCAAAAACCAGAAAAAAAAAAGATAAGACCTGAACACCAAACCCAAAGGCAATGACAACAGAATTGATACCCAATCTACAACAAGGTATACAAGAGGGGACCAGTTACACTAGCATTCAGGATTAAAGGAGGGAGATATGGGATGCATGCTGAGTGTTAACAGGGATGGAGGGAGGACAACACTGATGGTAGGAAGGCCCCTGATTCATTGTTGTTATGTACCTTAAATATTACTTTGAAAGATTTGTAATTCACTTTGGTCACAATACAATTTATTTTTAAAAAAAGAAAAGTTGATTTCTAAAATGCACTAAAAATAATTGAAAAAATATCCAAAAAATTAGAAAGAAATGAAGTTAAATAGCATTCATTTTTGATCAAAGAAACAATGCTAAACACTTTATTATAAACTGAGGAGAAACTGCTTTTTATAATAAAGCACTGTCTTCCTCATCACCCGAAAACAAATAGACAGGACAGAAAAGACAGCTGGTTGGTTATTGAACAGTAAATTTAAAGTGACTCAAAACTGGACAAATGTACTTGACAGGTGAATTTGATTTCTTCCTGTGATATAAATGTTTTAATTTTCACTCAAGACCCAAATTGTTTTTCCTAATTTCAGTAAGCAGAGAACCAATGTCAAAGCATGCCTGCATAGCTGAACTTCTAGTAAGTGACAAACATCTGTGGCTCTGGACCCCTATCAACTCCATCAGTGACTCAGAGTCCCTGTACACAAAGCATGAGGAGTTTTAGGGAACCAACTGTCGCAACGAACTTAGATAAACATACAATAGTGGATCCCTGGACTAATGTTTAGGATTCCTTGCTAAGTTTGAGTTGCTAAGCAGCAAGACTTTGGAAGTTGTTATAGCTAAAAAGGAGAATGGTGAGAATGGTCAACAGGCATCTCCATGTATATCTGCTCCAATGTACTTTTTATTTATATGGAATCAAGGGAAGTATTAATGCTCATTTTTAACATGTGCTTGAGGCACATTAGATGCGAAAGAAAGACATCTTAAATCTCCCACTGTCATTACAACTCTCCAATAATATTGAGAAAGAAGAGATTATAGCTGGAAAAAAAGTCAAAGCTTAGTCTTCCTTTATGGATACTTTGAGTGGAAACTATGGCCTAGAGACATACAATCATAGTTCCCGAGGTCAATTCAGGAGGTCCCCCATTTCTTATAAGCTTTTCTTTGCATATCCTAAGACTGCTTCACCACTTTAACAATCAACCATTAGATTACAAAGCCTACATTTCTTTTGAGTGGAGGACATATAAATATAAAATGTCTGGGGACAAAGACAAAAGGGTCAAAGATACATTGGTGGTGTTAAAAAAAGTACAGAAAAAAAAAATCCAAGCCAAAGTCAACAACATTGAAGCCATGAGACCCAAATAAAAAAAGGTGCCTTAGTTATGCTGGCAGGTTGAAAGTGAAGAGTAGTGGCATGGAATGGACTCTGGGAACACTGGTGTAGAGCGGTTGACATGGGGGTGGTATCGGTCCTGAAACAGTTTATGTCTAAAATCCAAAATCCAACTATGAGTACTTTTAAAAACACAATTTTTTAAATATTTTGTTTTCTGAAAATAAAACTCCTCTTGTGCAACTTAAGAAAGCCCACATTTCTCAATAGTCAGGTGTTACTGTAATTTCTGGTTGGTGCCATTTGAGCTCTGTGGGAAAATGATAAAAAGAACTGAGTTCCAAACCACACCAGGACAAACTTAGCAGCCCACATTATTTCAGATCATTTTTAGTGGGCTGGACACTTCACCCCCTGCTACTAGCCTGGATGCATTTCCAGAAACTAGGGAACAAAGAAACGATTGATCTTAAGATTCAATAAGAAATTATGTGCACATAAAAATCCACAGAGACCACAGCACTGGTTTACTCCAGGTTCCCAGGTAGATCTACTTGGTACTTAAAAGAGAGATGGGTGATGTCTCTGAGTGTTGGCATGGTTGCATTGTGACTGCCCACACTCTAATGTTTGGGAGCTTGAAGTATTCTGTGTTTTCATTAAGAGATCCCAATTCAATCATGTCTCTTTTATACAGTACAGACTGACTATCCACAGAGGAAAGGAGATCCTTTGATTCCTGAATATATATCCCCTAAAGACCTGTGACTCCACTTCAACCATTCAGACACACCAATGTCTTACCACTGTTTTATAGATGGTTCTGCTGGTCAGCCATGAGGAGAGGTAAGTTTCCAAAGTCAGTTTAGGCAAAAGTGGATCTTTGTTTAGTACAGAAAGAGATATAAGTGACCGGGAGGTGGCGCTGGAGGTAAGGTGCCTGCGCTACCTAGGACGGACCAAGGCTCGATCCCCTGGTTCCCCATATGGTCCCCCGTGCCTGCCAGGAGCGACTTCTGAGTGAATAGCCAGGAGTAACCCCTAAGCATCACTGGGTGTGACCCAAAAACCCCCCAAAAATAATAATAATAAAATAAAATAAAAATAAAGGGATATAAACTGTCTCGGATGTAAATTTTATTGGGATATAAACACAATAGAAAGTGGACAAAGTGAGATGTTCAGAGTGAGTCACCCTATGAAGTTGCTGGTAGATATGTCACAAAGGATGAAGCACTCTGGGCAGCAGTCACTTGCTTGATGCATACAACACTGGAGTCTAGGACATAATTGAGCTTTTTCACCTGATTCCCACAAATTCAACACTTGCTTATATGCAAGAAAAAATGTGAAAGAAAAGTGCTTTCCCTGCTTGTCCCTGACACAGAATAGAAGAAGGGCTTCTCCCAGGCAGACCTGCCGGTCTCTACTGATGTCCAGTGCAAATCCCACCTGCCTATTTGGCAGGCCTAAACACTGCCCTCCAAGTTTGCAGGTGATGGGATGGGGAAATTTTATCTGGAAATTCTGATATCTGGAGCTCTGCATAGTTTCATGGTGTGTTAAAATGTAGGACTTTCACTGTAAGTACTCTGCTCTTCTCTTTCTCCAGTGGGATTTGTGGTCAAGCACACATGTTCCTTTGTCTTACTAAGTCAGGTGGGATCTCCCACAGAATATTACAAGAGCATTTTTAACCTCCAGGTTCCAAATCAGTACTGAAAGTCCTTTTCATTTGCAAACACTTCTTTTCATTTCCTTCTACTTTTGGCAGAAGGCAGCACAGTTGAAGTTCCCTGTAAACCAACTATTTTTTTTCATTAAGAAAGATCATTTATACTTGCTTTAGCATCAGACATTATACTTTTACTTTTTATCATGTTCAGCTTGTATATATTTATTTTCTACACCAGCTTGATGTTTTACTCAATGATGAAGTTTTTGTTTTGTTTTGATTTTTAACCAGTGAATGGCTGAGCTTTCAAAAATCAAAGCTAATTTCCTTCTGCACTTGCTGCTCCTCTTTTCCCTTCCCGGCTCTCCTCCCATTTATAGCATGTTATAAATTGCCACATCAATGAGATCTCAGACTCACATTCCAATAAGATGAGGCAATAAATATATCTTTAAGAAATTCTATTTTACTAACCTGGTTTTAGGCTTCACAGCAAACCTTACAACATGTCATGTTTCTCCAAATCTTTCGTGCTCACAGGGACACGGCAACAGAAGCAAGAGGTGAATAGTGCAGGAAAAGCAGGATCACTTGTTACACAAGCAGGCAGGAGTTTTGGGGTCACAAAGCTGGCACCCTAGGAAGTACCATACAAATCACACATAGAAAAAAGCCCAGAAAAAGAAGCGAAGGGCATATGTTTGCGAGCATCTTCTTCTCTTCTCTTTCCATAGCTGCTCTGTCCCTACTTCAAAACAAACAAAGCTGAGAGCAAGGATGCCTCTAAATAATCTGTTTAGACTGGCCGGAGCAAGACACATGCAAATGGCCAGTCTTTCCTCTTTCTGGAAAAGTATAGCCAGACGTTCCCCAAAATCGACCTTCTGAAAGTCAGTCCTGGGGAAAGGGACACACAGAGAAGTCTCAATATTATGGACTGATACACAGGCTAAGAGGAGTAAGGAAGGTGTTGGCTGTGGGGGCACAATCTCTGTTTGTTAGATGCATCCAGAGAAGCAGCATACTAGCGGGTGGCCACACGGGTGGTGAGAAGACTCCTCAGAAGGTGGTAGTTTTAGTCAGGGGGACTTGCTTTTGGCTGGCTTGTGGCGCCACGGGCTCCTGCTGGTAGGGGATCGGGGGGCACATGCACCCTGCCCCAGCTCTGCTCTTGAAAGCAGTGGCATAGTAGTCTAGGGGCTCCTCCTCTGCACCTCCACCCTCGTCCTGGAAGCAGCAGCGCAGGCACAGAACCCTCTGGAAAGAACGACGGAAGTTGTCAGAGAGGAAACCATAGAGGATGGGATTGGCGCAGCTGTTGGCGTAGCTGAGGATGAGGGACACATGGTTGATGATGGCATTCAGGCTGGTCACAAACAAGTTCAGCAGCTGCACCACATAGAAAGGCATCCAGCAGAGCACGAATACAGCCACCACCATGAGCACCAGCCGTGTGATTTTCTTCTCCGATCGCCTTCGTTGCTGCCAGCCTGCCCTCAGGGCCACGGCTCGCATCTTGCCCACGATCAGCAGGTAACATAGGCCGATGGCGAGCACAGGCAGCAGGAAGCCCAGCAGGAAAGTGTAGACAACGAAGACAGCAGACCAGGCCGGGTGTGGCCAGTGCAGGTTGCAAGCCACGGCTTGGCCACCCCGAGCCGGCCTGGTGTCCGCGAAGATGGCAATGGGCAGAGTGACCAGCAAGGACGCCAGCCACACGCCCAGGTTGATGAGCTTGGCCACTCGGGGCCTCCGATAAGTGGCAGCGCGCAGTGGGTGCACCACGGCCACATAGCGGTCCACACTGAGCACCGTGAGGCAGAAGACGCTGGTGAACATGTTCAGGCCATCCACGCTGAGCACTGCACGGCAGAGAACGGAGCCAAAGGGCCAGTGGCGCAAGGCGGCCGATGAAGCCACGAAGGGCACGCTGAGCATGAAGAGCTCGTCTGCCACGGCCAGGTTGAGCAAGTAGATGTTGGTGGCGGTTTTCATCTTGGCATAGCGCAGAATCACGAAGATGACCAGGGCGTTGCCTACCAGCCCCACGAGGCACACGAGGGCATAAATGCACTGGATGGCGATCATGCCAGCCTCCCCTTCGCCCTCGGACCCTGCCTCCGGCTCTTGCTGGTCCTGCGGGGCCAGGCTGGCATTGGTCTCCAAGGGGCGGTCTATGTCCAGCCCTTCCTCGCCCCAGGGGGCCAGCGTCGGGCCGCTGTTCATGGCCAGAGGCCTCTAGGCGGGCCGCAAGAGCCGGAGCCAAGCGGCAGGGCAGGTGCAGATCTAGGGGTGTCCGGGCTGCCCGCCGGATCAGCTCTGGCGCAGACGCGCGCAGCTCGGTGCCAGCCCCAATTGTGTGTACAGGCTGGCGCGGGGGCGCACCCCAGTTCACTCACCCTGCGCCCCTAGGCTGCTGAGAATGTCCGACTGGGTGGCACTATCTCGCCCGCGTCACTGGAGCTCTTGCTATGGGTACCCCAGTGCCAGGGGGCGTGGGGGAGGTCGCCTTGTTTTCCCACCTCCGCTGCCTACTCCTCCCCCGCCCGAACCACCTTAGGGGGTATCCAGCTCCGCCTCTGGTCCTACCCCGTTCTCCTCGGGCATCCCACTCCGCAGTCCTTCATTTCCGATCCTGATTTTGCAGCCCTGGCAGATCAATTACTTGCATTTATCCTTCTGGCCGATCCCCCAGCTGCCTTGGATGGGGATTAGAGTTCGTAGAGTCCTGCGTTTTGGGTGAGGCATCAGGCAATGCAGACGACTAGCCTGAGCGAACTCCGCTTCCAGCCAGTCTCTGAGCCTGCCCCCACCTTCCCCCCTCGCGCCCCTCCTAGTTCTCCAAAGACTTGCAGTGTCTCCTCTCTAGCCTCATTTCACGCAGCGGAGCCTGGGACTCCTACAGGCATCACGCTGAGAGCTCGAACTCCCGGATTTCACGTAGCCCTTCCCCGAGTGAGCCCCATCACTTGCTGATCCTGAAGTTTTTCAGTTGGATTTGGGTGTGGTGAGGTGGGGAAGGGAGATGGCTGTGCTCAGGCAGATGCCCAAAGCAGATGCCTCTGAGCAGGGCCTGGACATTTCTGTAACTCGGAATGACTAAGGAACCCCTCTAATTGCCCTGACACTACACAGCTTAGTGTGACTTCATGCTCTTGCCACGTGCCTTCTGGGCTCAGACTGGATTCCAACAGATGGTCTCCACCTCTGGCCTTAACAGCTGACTTTGTGCCCAGACTAGTCAAAATCCCTGGCAAAGTGCCAGCGACATTTTGAGGAGTAAAGAAGAGGCTCCCAGGAGGTGGGGGTGTTTGCCTTGCAAGTGGTCAACCAGAGTTTTTTTATCCTTGACATTCATTCTATATAGTTCATGGAGAGCATCTTCAGAAGTGACCTCTGAGCACAGAGTCAAAAGTAAGCCTTGAGCATACACACAAAAAAGTGTGTGTAAGGGAGTCATAGCCCATCTGTGGTAGTTGTGGAGATACAGAATTAACTCTAGCAGTTAAGTCTGCTGGGAATCCGGTCAGAGACTAAACATACATGGCAAGAGCACGAAGTCACACTACACTGTGTGGGGTCAGGGAATCAGAGGAGATCCTTAGTCCTTCTGACATCTTTGACTGCTTGACACCAACTGTAAATGACTTTTCAAGGGAAGACTCTAGCTTTTCAAATATATTGATCTATTTTTTTCCTGTAAATTGAAGGTGGAGTGGAAAGCAGCATGTATATAAGTGTGATTGGCACTTGGTAACAAGAGAGTTGACCCATTTTCTGGTTTGGGTGTCTATTCTCCAAAGAGATTCATTTATAATACTTGTAGCAGATCTGCACTTCTTTATGTCGCTCTTTTCTTCGTTTTCTTATGATCAAAAGCTACTTCTCATTTATGATCCATGAGAAAAACTAATATGAAGAAGGGAGTGAGATCACTGTCATTTTAGTGGTGCTGGTGTTAGAAGAGGGTGGGAGACAAGGAGGTATGGCTGGAGAGGAGACAGACAATTCCCTAGCCTGATCTAGAAGAGAACTGGTCATGGTCTCCACAGAAAGCCTCTTCTGAATAGAAGGAATGGTACTTAGAGATTCCCATCTTCTGTCCTCTGTTCTGCCTTTTAGTGATAGTTTCCACTCTTCTCTTAAAATGTGGACAGAATGATAATCCAGTGGGTAGGCATTTTCTTAGCAAGTGATTGATACAGATTAAAATCCAAAACCATATATAATTCCCTGGGCTCACCAGGAATGATTCCTGGATCTAGAGCTAGGAGTAAACCCTGGACACAGTTGGATTTATTTTTTTCCTGAAAACCAAAATAAGAATTTCCCTCAAATGTATTTTCTACAGTCCCATCTTTCCTGTGAACCTTGAGAAGTGTTAGCTTCCAGTAAAAAAATCCATTCCCAATACTTCCATACAGCAAATTAAGCTAGCATTTAATAAAAAAGATACACAAGGCTGTTTTCCATGGTTATTCACAACTAATGGCTTAACATAATGAGTGAGTGCATATAAATATCATTGGAAGAATTACAATCCAGCCATCTTTGAGTCCTAGAGGGGGCAGGGAGTCAGTATTACAGTATTCATGAATTTACTCAGTCAACACATTTTAATGAAGATCCCTTGCCAACATGGCTGTACTTGCTCCTTCATTTTGAGGTGATGTGAGGAACCTTAAATTTTCACCACTGCCCCATCTACAAGAAGCAAGTGCTCTGAGACCATGGTGGCAGCATTGGGGGGCCATGAAAGGCTTTACCTATGTGATAAAGAGAAGATGGGAGCCCAGACAATGAGGAGGAAGGTGATTTACAGAGAGTAGGTTTTGCAGGGGATTGAGGATTGAGCTGAAATGTGGCAAACAAAGTAGGACAGTAGGATGTCACAGGTAATGACAACATACCTAACACTGCTAACTTCTGGGAGTGCTTTTATTTCTTCTGCAAACCTAGAATACATACCTAAAACTTCAAAGCAGCAGGGAACATATGCAGTGCAGAGAAGTGACATGTATTTGATTTCCTAATTGCTGGCAGGCTCCAGTTCTAACAGAACTGTGGCATCAAATAGACCAGGGTGCTTGAGTGCATTCTGGATGTATACAGGATAGGTACCGATGGGGCCCATGTAACTTCATGGTCTTGAAACTAAGTTGTTTGTTTCAAATCTAGCTCCACCTCTACCCAGGTACACCACCTGAGTTGAACAGGTTTCTCGGTGCTACTGTTTCACAAATTCAAAATGGGCTTGAGCATAGTAGTTCTCTACTAGTTCTCTCCAGAATCTTCATCAGGGCAAACTGCAGTAGTTTGAGAGAATGCACAGCCCTTCTCTGCCCAAAAACAGCTCTGTGAATTCCAATAGTTATTTATTCTTTTCTTGGTAGTTGTGAAGGGAATGGCTTGAATGATGGAACTAGAAAAGTGGCCAACTGGGGCTCAGGTAGTCTTACACTCACAGCAACTTTCAGGCGTCAAAAAAATAAAGGTAGCCTCTTAAGAGCAAAGATTGCAATATAGTTATATATTGTTAGCTTCAAATAGGGTTTTACCTATTATGTTTTCATATCTATTTTGTATTTAAAAAACAATCCTGATGGGGCTGGAGAGATAGCATAGAGGTAGGGTGTTTGCCTTGCATGCAGAAGAACAGTGGTTCGAATCCTGGCATCCCCTGTGGTCCCCCGAACCTGCCAGGAGAGATTTCTGAGCATAGAACCAGGAGTAAACCCTGAGTGCTGCCAGGTGTAACCCCCCAAAAAAAGCAACAAAGAAATACAATCCTGAGATATGAGGGGGAAGTATTGCTACTATTTTATTTATATACAAATGACCCATTTAAAGCAAGCTTTACTCACATAACCTGACTCTTTTTCTGACTTGACCTACACTTTGATGATAATTTATACTCAAATTCTATGGGGAGTCAAATTTAGCTCTGTTAGATAGTTTGCATCACAGACCCCAAGTTTTATGCAAATTAGACCATATGGATGCTTTAATGGTGGGGGGGCTTCCATTTTTATTTTATTCATTACCACATCAAGTAAACTGAGAATATGTTAATATCTGTTTTAAAAAAGTTGAACATTTTAAGCAACAGCTTAATTTTCAAGGAGTTCACCATTGGCTGTTTCCAGAAATAGGATCTATTGAAGAAAAAAAGTTTGTGAATTTTATTGTCTTCCTCAGATACTAAAAGTAAATTGCAAAGTAAATTCAAGATCCAGAGAAGGCAATCAGACTCAGTTCAGAAACACACTTCCAATATTTCCATACTTGAGAGGAACATGGGAAACTAAAATGTGGGCCAAGTCAATTCATTTTGGGCACACCTGACATTGCTCAGGATATATTTCTGGCCCTACTCTCAGGAATCAATCCTGGCACTACTCAGGGGATTATATGGAACTCAGATTGGCTGTGTGCAAAGAAAGCTTCATACTCACTTTACTATAACTAGCCCTTCTTGTGGAGAAACAAGGAAAACAAGTTGACTCAATAAGAAAAGTCGCTTTTTCTATGACAACTTTGTGATGCCATCTTGACATCATGACCAAGAAGTGACGAAATTCAGATCTAATGTGGGGGTTCTTCGTCAGAGTCAAGAGAAATTTATGAAATTTGACCTTTCACAGATTAGAAACATTTGACTACAGAATTAGTCACTTAAGGTTGCTTTGAGTTAAACAGAATTCTAAAAGTTCATTTTTGCAATGGACAGCCACTGAGTGTTCTTCTGATCATTTCTTGTAGACATAAAGAACTCCTTTATGAATACTTCTCATACCAAGTTTCTTAATGCTATACAAGCACGGCAAATAACCATGACTAACTATAAATACTTAGGAAAGGTAGATATTTTTATTTTATATAGAAAATCCAAAGAAATTTTATAACTTGTAACAGTAGGTCCTAAACTACATCTAAGGAACTCCATGAAAGACCTAGAGTGTAAAAATTCAGTAATCATTGGTGTACCAACTATGCAGAGATTAATATATGCACTCAATACATATTTAGTTGTATAGTGTAATTTTAAACTCACTAAAGGGAACAGTAACAGCATGTTATTAGAATAAATTAATAAAATGTCCTGTATTAAAATAATATCAAAATTATTTGAATCTTTAAATAGAAAACAAAGAAAATATATAAGACTGAGTAACTAGGACTTTTTACTATAGCTGAAAGTGTGAAATGAAGAAACACATTTTGAAAACTAGGCATTTTGGACGTCACAGGACATGACTTTTGTCTGAATCCCAGATGGAAGGTTTACCAGTATATGATAGTAATACATGTTGATATAGACTTTTGATACAACACTTCCTCTTCACAAAATATTATAAATCTTGGTCTTCTCAAAAGTAGGCTGTTGTGTTGACTGAACAAATTGACATTGAAGCAAAACTATGTTTGGCACTGAACACACTGTACTCAGACACTATCATAAACATCCTAAACTAGGCTCTCTGGTGCTTATATCTCTAATCTGGTCACAGCTGCTCTTTGCCTTAAGTACACTGGCAAAAAATGCACTAAAGCTTTTTGTCAGTATTAGTTAGCCAGAATGAGCAGGTGTTGATCCCGTGACAAGTGTGTGTTGCTTGGATATAAGTAGCCCGGGAAATGTGTTGCCAAAATTGATTACAAAAGAGAAGAACCATGTCTCAGAAACCTAGGAAAGGTGGGGTCTAACATAACTTGGGCTACCAAGAATCTAATTCTCTGAGAGTTATGGACCTTGTACTTTAGGAGATAGTCCAGAGGTACATTTAATTCAGTGGAATTACCAAGAGTCAGGCAGCATAAGACCATGTTGTATGGAAATCTTGGTGCCTTTCAGAAGAGTTAGAAGGAGAGTATCAGGTAAGTTAGAGAATCTTCTCAGGAAACTATAAAGCTTGATTAAAGCAAAGGAAGAATTGTGTCTCCTACGTGGAAACAAGCTGGATGATTGGCTCCCATAGCTGTTCTCCTCCATGGTTCTCTATGTGAAACATTCTTGCTGTATAAATATAGTGGAAAACAAATTATAAAATAGTTTCATTTCACCCTTCAGTACAGGGTGTGCATATTGGGGTTTGTGGGAATTTTCTCATTAAACATCTGGCATCAAGCTAGAATTTATTCTCTACAGAGTGGTGGATATGGGGACTATCATCTGCTCATAGGCACAGCTGGGAACAGCTGCTGAGCGGGAGGCATTGCAGAATTTCCTCAGCTGACAAATGATGGAAGAGTGAGTCAGGATTGGATGTATAAACATCTTACCCATTTCCACACTTTATAAGTGCTTTTAGAGCAGCTGGTCTTAGAGCAGCTGGGGGCAGGAATGGAGGAGGTGGGGAGTAAGGGAGAATTTTCTGTAAATTTGTAATCCAAGGAGAAATGGTCTTCAGCAACATGTTACAATAGTCCTGAGAGCAGCTCATATCCCCTGTTCATTATGCTGCTAACAGAAGCTCAACTTGGTTTTGATCAGTTCTGTCCTCTAGCATACTGAAGGCATAATTTTCCCAGGGCCAAGTGCATAGCATTGTCAGAGTAATTTGTGTAATCACCCCTTTATATTCCTATCTGAGCTCTAGTGATATGTAGACAATGCAATGATAATACAACTTCAATCTACCCCCAAAGTCCCAGGTGACACCTTAATAGCAGAGCAAGGGTTTCAGAATTAATCACTTACAAAATGGTTTTCTTGAAAGAAACTGAATAAAAAAACACATGAGAAGAAACATCAGTATGTAAAAGGCACAGATCTGAAGTGGGTACAATGCTCAGAGAAATTCAGATTCTGAAGATTCTGCTTTCTTTCCTTGGAGTTAGATCAACTCAGTCCATTGAAATCAATGGAATATGGTCTCAGATTGTCACTGCATCCTGATTTCCTCACTTTTCCTGTAATAAAGAATAAGCTGGGAGACAAGAAAACAGTTTAATTCTGACTTCTATTGCTCCAGAGAATGAACTTGTTTAGGTGTTCCAAGGGCAGCTCTGTCCAGCAGCATTAATATCACCTCTTGGAAATGTACATTCATTCCATGAATCAGAAACATAGAATTTGGAGGTAGGACATATGTGCTCATGAGTTCTCTGGGGGACTGCTATGAAGTTAATTTTCTTTTCTGGCCAAACCTGGATTTTCTTAGGGGTTGCTCCTTGTTCTGTGCTCAGGGGTCATTCCTGGCAGTGCTCAGGGGACTGTACGGGATGCCTGGGATTAAACCCAGGTGGGTCATATGCAAAACAAATGCCTTACCTGCTGTGCTATCACTTTGGACCCTAGAAGTTGTTTGTTCATTTTTTTAGTTTTGGGGCCATGCCCCATGGTGCTCAAGGATTACTCCTGGTTTTGTGCGCAGAAATCACTCCTGCCATGCTCGGATAACCATATGGGACACTGAGATTGAACCGGGATCCTTTCTAAGTTGGTCACATGCAAGGCAAATGCCCTACTTTCTGTGCTATCACTCTAGACCAGGGGTCCTCAAACTTTTTAAACAGGGGCCCAGTTCACTGTCCCTCAGACCATTGGAGGGCCAGACTATAGTAAAAACAAATTCCTATGCACACTGTATACATCTTATTTTGATGTGAAGAAACAAAACGGGAACAAATACAATATATGGCCCGCAGGCCATAGTTTGAAGACTACTGCTCTAGACCCTAGAAGTTAAAATTTTTAATTTAATTTTATACTTTTTTTTGGGGGGGGGTCACACCCGACAGCGCTCAGGGGTCACTCCTGGCTCTATGCTCTGGAATCTCTCCTGGCAGGCACAGGTGACCATATGAGATGCCAGGATTCGAACCACCATCCTTCTGGACACAAGGCAAACACCTTACCTCCATGCTATCTCTCTGGCCCCCTTAATTTTATACTTAGTTTCAAATCTAACTTAAAATTTTAATTTAATTTTAGTTATAGTTGTTTAAAATACTGTGACTGATAGGGTTTATGTGGAACAGATTCCAGAATAACACCCTTCAACAGAGTGTCAACTTCCATCTTTCATTGTCTCTGGTTCCTCCTCTCCATCCCATTTCCAACTTCCCTCCTCTGTGATATGCATCCTATTGAAGACCAGTTCTCAATTTGTGGCCTTTGAGCATTTGTTATTCCCCATACTATGCTTCTTTATATACCATTTAAGAGAAATATCATTCCTAGTCTGACCCTCTCCTGACTGATTTCATATAACATGATACTCTTCAGATCTTTTCATATAGCTACAACTTACATGATTTTACCTTTTCTCACAGCAGTTTAAAAAAAATAAACTTAGGAATTGAGCTTCTGGCAATTCCACTTCTTAGTATTTATCCCAAGGATCCAAAACATCTACTCAGAAAAGATATGTATACTCCTGTGTTCATTGTAAAATCTGGAAACAATCCAAGTATCCAAGAGGAATACATATTTTGTATTCTGAGATTCTGGTGTGTTGTTGACAAGTTTTATTCATGCTTACATATCCTCCAAACTTATTATTATTATTTTAAATCTTCATTTTAAATAAATCCATGGGCTCCAGTTGAACTCTTTTTATTCAGTAGTGTAGATTGCTGTAGGAATTGGGCATATGGCTCAACTCTGGCTAATAAGATAAGAAGAGAGAATACTGAAGTTCAGGGAGATTTATTTTTAATATATTTTTATTTAAATAACTTGATTACATACATGATTGTGCTTAAGTTTCAGCAATGTAAAGAACACCACCCATCACCAGTGCAACATTCCCATCTCCAATGTCCCAAATCTCCCTCCTCTCCACCCTACCCTCACCTGTACTCTAGACAGGCTTTCTATTTCCCTCATACATTTTCATTGTTAGTATAGTTCACAATGTAGTTATTTCTCTAACTAAACTCATCAGTTCAGGGAAATTTATAAAAAAAAAAAGTTTGATCTTTATCTGTGGGGATCTGAGTTTTAGAGGGATCTGAGTTTTAGAGTTACCTTGTTACACTGAAGTGAATAGTTTGTAATATATGATAGTAAATATATTGAAGATAGGAGGGCAGAAATCAGGAAGGAACTGGTCTTTTTGGTAAAAGAGCTGATAAGGTGGCCAACTCTGGCACTGGTCCCACTGGACTTCAGTATAATGAGATGATTCACTCTTATCTTAGCATTTTCAGGTTTTTATTTATTTATTTATTTATTTATTTATTTATTTATTTTGGTTTTTGGGCCACACCCGGCTGTGCTCAGGGGTTACTCCTGGCTGTCTGCTCAGAAATTGCTCCTGGCAGGCACGGGGGACTATATGGGACACCAGGATTCGAACTAACCACCTTTGGTCCTGGATCGGCTGCTTGCAAGGCAAACGCCGCTGAACTATCTCTCCGGGCCCCCATTTTCAGGTTTTTATTCCTTGCCACAGAGTATAGTCTAGTCCTTTGATCTTTTCAAACCTTGTTCTCAGCTCAGTGATGAATACACCATTTTTAAATGTTTTCCTTTTTATTTAGACACCATAATATACATAATAGTTCACAGAGAGATTTCTGGGATATAATGCTCCTACTTTCTAGCCAACCACCTAATATCTCCACTCCTCCATTTCTTCTCTAGTTTCTTTCCCAATCCACCCCCCCAATATGGCTCTTTAACAGAACATTTTTAAAGATTAATTGTTGCTTATGTAGTCTTGTATCTAGTATGATTCCAAATACATAGATACTTATCCTCTACACCAAAGAAAGGCTTGAAGACCCTAATCCTTGTCTCTATATTACTTGCAGATATCTTCTTGCCCACCCTCCACTCCTTTTCCTTGGTATTTTTTGTTTCTGTGAACTAGAGTCAGTTTTTTTTTTTTTTTTGCATATCTTTGCTACCTACCTTTCCCTAGATATATTACTGTATCTCACAGATATGTGAGAACAATTGTCCTTTTCACAGATACGTGAGAACAATTAAGCTTGTCCTTCTGGGTTTCTCATTGAGTGATATATGTGGAAATAATGTGGAAACAATGAACTAGAGCAGCATTTTTCTTCTAAGGGAAATATGACAAGATATCCACAAATGTCTCTAGGTAAAAACAATATAAGAGGGTATGGAGGCATTAAGGTATATGACCAGAGGCCAACCAGTAGGATGAATGTGAGAATACATAAAAAAAAATGGGAGTGTATAGGTGCCATGGTCAGAAAAACATCGAAAGAACAATGTGTTAGACATGTTCAGACAACAGCTCTGGCAGAATGTGTATATAACATATTTATCATAGGATCCTGAATCTTCTGTTTTCAGCATTTATATCACAATCATTGTGGTTTCAGGAAATGCGCTGCTAATTTAGGCATTCTACCCTTAGACATTTCATGCACTGTAGAAAAATATGACCTTTCTAGTCCTCACCCCACAAAAAATGCAAGGGAGATTATGAGAATACATGAATGATTTTAGCCCAGTGTCAGTTGTGAAAATTCAATTTGTTTCATAACTGAATAATATGGGTATCAATACAGAAAATTGTCTTCTCCCAGTAATAATTTAGATACCTAAAAATAGACAGGATAAAAATTTCTGCAAGTTTCTTTGGAAGCTGAAAGAGCTCGTTGTAAGTCTGATTCTATGTGGATTCCAAAGTTACCACGTTTTGTAATAGAATTTTTGTTTTGTTATATGCAACCCCACTACCTGTCATTATTTTAAGCTCAGAGTGAGTACTTAATTAGGTACTCCACTTTTAGAGTTCTGTCAAGAACTAGAATGTTATAGAGATTTATCCTACTTGAAAAATTAACTAGTTAGTTTGCCAAAATTCCATGGAAACTGTCAAGAGACAAGTTCCTGGGTCAGAGAGAAGAATTTTATTTTTTCAAACACCAAAGGCTTGAGTTTTCTATTGTCAGTTCCCCTAGCCTAGTCCCCCAAAGCTTCTTGTCAGGGGTGAAGGTGAACCTTCATCAGTAGAGTAATTGCCTTATTTTTCTTTGACTCCCAGCTGTCTACATCCAAGTTTTATCTTTTGATGGCCCATACATTTCTAAATAATTTATTGTTAGTATAGAAAGAAAGAGTGCAATTGTTGACACATACAGTTAGAGCATAGTGCAGGGAGTAGTATGGACTTCCTCCACCCCAATCTCTTAAAAATGGTTTCCTGTAGTAGATTTTTAGTTTATCAGGAAACTGAATTTGATTGGCCTGCCTTGGGTCCTGTATCTTATCATTCATCATTAGCCATATCCAAGAAAGGAGAGTCATTTGTCACACACACTTTGTTCAGCCTTTATAGCTAAGCAGGAGTGGGTAGAATCACTTATGAGAAAGGATAGGGAAATAGCTTTAGTCTTCATTTTAGATTTATCCAACCAACATTTATTGTTTAACTGTTAAATTATTGCTAGCAATCTCGAAAAATCACTTATTTTCAAAAGAGTCATCAAATATGACTCAAATGTCAACTATAGAAAACAATCATCATAATAGTCATTTAATTATATGACATGTATTCTGAATATTCAAAAAACTGAATTATGCTATCCTGCTGAGTATGTTCAGAGCAAGGCTTGACAGTTTCTTTTATTGCTAATGACTTCCTGGGCTAATGCTCTTTGGAAGGTGCCAGAGTCATTTGCATTGTCACTGAAATGTATTGTTGATGTAAATCCTACTCAGAAAAACTGAGATGCAATTGCAAATTATCTCAGCAGTCAGAGAAAAGGCAGCACCATGAAAAAGATTAAAGAGAAGTCTCCCTCTAAGAAATTTAAGAAATCCCTTTAAGAGTTTAAATTGGTTCTCCAGCAAGAAAATTGTGGCAATATTGACAAGGAAGTGAGCTCCCCGGGACCTTTATAACAAGGGGGTTGCCTTTTCAGAACACTCTGCTCTGTCCTGCTGAATGTAAAAGGGGATTTTTGTCCTCTTCTTGTTTTGCATCTTTTTATCATCAGAAATCTTTCAGGTTTCTGATTGCTGCTTGTTTTATAAAAAAAAAAAGGGGGGGGGCTCTGAGTTTGTCAACATTATCTTCAGTGCCATATATTTTTTCATCCTGCAGGATGCTCTGTGAACTCATTTGCATTTGAACTATTTTCTCAAAATGAAAGTTCCATGAAGAGAGAGAAGTCCAATTAAAAGATAAAGCAAGATAAAGCAGAGGGTAAGAAATGGTCTGTGGTGCACTTGGTAAGCACTAGAGTTTATTTAGAAAATGTCAAAAACAAGCATCTAAGAGTAAGTCTGTGGGAGACAGACTTTGGGAATTCTGGGACCAGAGGAGCTTCTGCCCTGTGTTCTAGCAGTAGATAGCTACCTGCTATTTACCTATTTCTCAGATTTGAAGACTAATTATTTTCAATATTTCTGTGTCTATTACTAAGCCTGAGTCTGCCTTCCTCCAATCATACACGAAAACCAACCTCTTGTCTAGACCTATTGTCTCCTATCTGGCTCACAGTCCTGCTGTGTGGACCTGGATACTTTCTACATCTTGGTTATTCAGTAGTTTTTCCCTTTCTCTTTCCGAGTGGGGAGTATTAGTTTGTTTATTTACTTAATCACTCACTCATTCCTTTATTTCATTTATTTAATCACTCAACATGGCTCCTCATCACTTTAGCAGCTAGAGATAAATTCTGGGTAGTGGCTGCATTGGAAGGCCTTTGAATTTTGACTTGCCCCAAATAGTTTAATACAATTAAACTGTACATAGAATCTCACACAAAATAAAAGGAGGTGATTTGAGGTTCACTCAAACTCACTGCTCATCTCTGTTGATCTCCTAGAAGCCAGACAAAAGTCATCTTCAAAGGCAGCATCTGGAACAGCCCTGGGAGATGTGTTTTTATAGCATTAGGCATAATTGCACTGAAAATTCCAGCTTCTCTGTTTGATTAACAATGCATGTGGAAAGTCAATATTTGTGAGTAAAGTCCTGACCCTTATCTTGCAGAGCTATCATTTTCCTCTAGGACAGAGATTTTTCACATTATCTATAGTGCAGACTCACAGTTGACCTAAGATCTTGATATGAGAGAGAGAGAAATCCTGAGGCCAGCATTTTACACATTCCCCAGGTGACCCTGATAAACACCAATTCAGAGCCACACTCGGGACAATGAAATAAAGAATCTTGTCAGACAAATAAGAATTCCTGTAGCAAAAACATGTGAACTCCTAAGAAGGGTTTAGCTGATGTGTTTTTGAGATTTTATAGAGAGTGATACTTTCTGGGGCTCTTGTTCCAGGAGCAGAATTCCTGATACCTTGGGCCTACCAATTTTGTTAATATTTGGACTAAGTCATGATTGTGGAAAGTTTTAAATTTAAGTACAGAAAGTAGAAGACTTTTTCTTTTATTTGTTTCTGACATCATAGATCCTTTTCTTTCTAAATCTCATCTCATGACTAGAGTTACTTTTTAGAACTGATAGGAAACAGAAATGGTGAGAGACCCTGAAGCCGCATATTTTAATGTGGTGGCCAATAGTATTTCCTGTGAGTTTAGAGCAGGGTAACTTGAAAGGAACAGTTCTCTATTTACTTAGCAACTTCCAATTGTTGTCATTTTAAAGAAATCTAGAAATCTACACCAGTAGTTCTGAGTGTGTGATTCCCTAAACAGCGGTATCAGATCATTCTGAACTTACTTAGAAATGTAATTTCTGAACTCCATTGCAGTTGTTCTGAATCATATACATGAAGACCCAGAAATTCATGCTTTTACCACTCTAGGGACTATTATGGTTAAGGTTTAATTGGAAGGTTAGAAATCTAGTCTTTGAGAAACATTTGGTCTTTTAGGTATTCCCACTGTGTTTATGTTTGCCCACTTTCATGAAACTGCCTGACCAACTGAGAGAAGTAGCATGAAGTCCTGATATTTTCCTCCTGTGCTGCATATTCATTGGAGCAAATCATACTCAAATGCCACCTCTTTTCTATGGCCATCTTTATTTGAAAGATTAAGGGAAATACTTAGTTTCTATGGCCCAAAATGATTTATAGCCCTACTATATTGTTGGCTGATGTTTATATAACAATTATACATTATAAAATTTAAAACTGATTTTCACTATTAAAATTAGTGAATAAAGGGCCCAGAGAGATAGCACAGTGGCGTTTGCCTTGCAAGCAGCCGATCCAGGACCAAAGGTGGTTGGTTCGAATCCCAGTGTCCCATATGGTCCCCCGTGCCTGCCAGGAGCTATTTCTGAGCAGACAGCCAGGAGTAACCCCTGAGCACTGCTGGGTGTGACCCAAAAACCCAAGAAAAAAAATTAGTGAATAAGAATTTTGGGTACAGAGTCACATATTTTGCACATGCACAACCCTTGTTTGATCTCTGGCACTATCTCTTTTTCTGAGCATCACAGGATGTGACTTTCAAACATGCTTGAGATATATCTAGAGGTCCTTGGCATAGTAGGGTCAAAGTCACAATGTATTCTTGGACTCTAGTGTTGAAATATTCAGTCTAGAATGTTCCATAACTATTGGGATTGAAAGCAACTCAAATATCTAACAGCAGATAAATGGGTAAACAAGTTATGGTATATATATGTACAGTACACACATACATACCTATGCACATATATATGTACAATGTAAAAAATATGAAATAATACAGTTTGCTGAAACTTGAAGGAAATTAAAAAGTATAATGTTAAGTAAAATAAGCCAGAGGGGAAGGAAAAATAACCAGAAGATAGCACTCATGTAAGGTATATATGGAAACAATAGGACATAGATAGTATCAAAGATTAACAATCCTTTGAGATCATAGAATTAAGATTGTTAAGCTAGTGGGTGTGTGAGGAAGGTAATAAAGTTGATAAAATGACATTGAATGGTCTGTATCACGATAGTGGTGGTAAAATAATATGTCAATACTGTAAATACTAATACTACTTTAAAAACATATCTTAACTATAATTAAAAGTGGTATATGTGAAGAAAAATTATACCTTTCCATAGAGAGTCATTGTGAACAACACCTTAACCAATGAAAAGAAGCTCATATCAGCACACTGGACAGACTGAAACTGTGTCCCAAAGAAACCAGAGATTTAGCACCAGAGATTGAACACTCAGAATGTGTGTGCCCACACTGCTCAGAAGGCACAGCCTGGAACTAAACAGGAAATGTTTAGTGAAAACTTTTTCATAAAGTTTAATAGCTACAATTAGTCAAACATTTAAGGTCTCAAACAATATGAGGGACAAGAGATTATTTAGATAAAAAACTAATAGTAAAAGTATATGATCCTTTGTTGGATTCTGGAAATGAAGAAAGACTATAAATTTAGCCGTTGCTAACCTCAGAGGTAGCTTGGAATTAGATATTAGTAGTCCTCAATGTTAAGTAACCTGGTTTATCTATGAGGGACACACCAGATGATGCTCAAGGGTTATTCCTAGCTCAATAGTAGGGGGAAACAGATGGAGGAGTTGCTTCACTCCTAGAGGTACTCAGAAACCATGTGATACTAGGGATAAACATGGATCTCCTGCATGAAAGCATAGACTCAGCCTATTGAGCTATCTCTCTAGCACTGACTGATCTGTAGCAATTATTGTACTGTGGTTCTCTAAGAGGATGTTATTTTAAGAAAATCCAACTAAAGTATTTAGGGAACAAGTAGAACAATTTGAGTGTTTACTGGTAATGATTACACAGCAAAATGTAGACATCTGATTGAGTTCAGTAAGAAAGACTATTCTGTAAACGATTCTTACAACTTTGCAGTGGAACTATGTATTTTAATGTGTATAAATAGACATTCTTGATACCTATCATGGTTGCCTCTGTGTGGACTTATAAGGGCCATTTTTATCCTCTTAAATTTGTTTCTCCCAAAAGGCTATACTAAGCATTAATCATCTTGAAATCAAAACAGAATAACTTTACATAAAAAATATTTTTTTCCTCTCTAGCTGACCCTTTCTTTCTAACTGTTGGCTCAGAATTGTCATGGTGCTTTTTAAAAATAATTATGTGGGAGTTGAAGCAATTGCACAGTGGATAGGGCATTTGCCTTGTACTCTGCTGGCCCTGGTTTGATCCCTGGCATCCCATATGGTCCCCCAAGTCTGTCAATGATTCCTAAGTGTAGGTGTGCCCCCCCAAAGAGAGAGAAATTTATTTTATTTAATTTTTTTTAGCAGGGAAATACACTTCTCTAAAAATTGAGATAGCTGAGAGTCAGAAAAAAATGCTAGGGAAAAAGAGGATCAAACCCCCATTGACAAATCCATAGGGAAGAGAAAGGAACTCATTCAGAGATTGAAGAATCTATTTCGTTTGTATTCCTGCCCTTCCTCTTGGAAACTACCTTTTCTAAACCCCAGTCTATTCATTGTGCCTATTCCAGGTGCATAATTTGCATGTTGCCGGTGGAGTTTTGCTGTGGGAAAGTGACTTCTCCTTCTGTCTATCTGCTCCTTTGCATGCTTCCCTGTCTTTCAGGTCTTGGGTGGGGAAAGGAAGGGCTGGCAGGTCTTTAGGGAGGTACTAAATTATCTTCCTTTTCCTTTTCCTTATCCTGCCTTGCTAAACATCTCAGCAATATTAGTGAGATACTGATCTTTTCTGGTAATTTTTGTATTGTTACCATGTGAAGATCTGGACAATACTTGGCAGACTCCAAATACCCAAGATAACAGCTGTTATTTTAAAGATCTTCCTCCTCTTCAAACAAAGTCACTAAGATAACACACACACACACACACACACACACACACACACACACACACACATCACAGACCACTTCACCACAATGGGTTTGGCTTTCTGAACATATAAACAGTGCAATATATGAGTCTTTGGATTTGCTTGAAGTCCTCAGGGTAAAATCAGAGCCCAAGATCTCAGTGGAGGTAAAGGTGGTTGGTTTTCCTTCCAGACAATGGGGTGGTGAGCCTCAAGGATGTGCCTCCCACGAAGCTTGCTGCTGAGTGACCGCCCTGTCTTATCTCCAAAGAACTAAGTACCTCTTCTGGCCCATGAATGATTTCTTAGAGGTACATTTTTTTGAGCCATATTGGTGCCTATTTTTTCAGCTCTTAGAAATAGTTCACAATTTTTTAGAAAAGCCTATTGATAGGAACTTTTCAGGACTTTATTGAATGTGCTTAAGGTTCTAAATAGTAACAGCCGCCAAATGGTTAATAGATTCACTATAAAGGAGCCAGGATCTAAAATAATTCTGAACTTTTAGAACATTTGTTTAATAAAAATCTGTTGAACAGATAATGCTTCCCAGTCTGAATGTTTGTTGCTATTCTTTTTGGCTGAGTTTCCTTTGGCCAAGCTGGAATTCAAGGATTATCTGAGATAGTGGAAGTTCCTGTCACCCGGGATCTAGTCAGGTTCAAGTTCACCAGGAAAAACTTCTAGATCGGGGCCCGGGAGATAGCATGGAGGTAGGGCATTTGCCTTTCATGCAAAAGGTCATCGGTTCAAATCCAGGTGCCCCATGTGGTCCCCCGTGCCTGCCAGGAGCAGTTTCTGAGCATGGAGCCAGGAGTAACCCCTGAGCACTGCTGGGTGTGACCCAAAAAAAACCAAGGGAAAAAAAAAAAAAAAAAAGAACTTCTAGATCATTTGCAGATATCCCAGTGAATGAGAGATTGGTTCATAAAAAAAAAAAAGAAAGAAAAAGACTCAGTATGCTTGTCATCCCCTTCAGTGGTAGGGAGGTGGAGCATCTCTTCCCCAAAGGGTGAGAATTAGAAGACTTCTCAGAGGAGAAGCAAATGTACCCCTAGAAGTCATTTTATCCTATGTCCTCTTTAAATTGATTTAAGTAGGACATTATTAGATAATGTGTAGTAAAATTTCCTGATAGAAGAAAAAATACATAGATATTGTAGCCTGATTCTGAAGTAAACACTAAACTAGGCTTTATACAGGAGTGTGTGGACATGCATGACTGTGACTGTGCATATTTATCTTTTGTTTGTTTGTTTTTTGGCCACACCCAGTGATGCTCAGAGGTTATTCCTTGCTATGTACTCAGAAATCTCC
>PVKC010003767.1:0-37839 GCA_004027635.1 Crocidura indochinensis
TCCCCAAAGGAAGCCAAGCGCTGGTCCTTGGAACTGAGTTTTCAGTGGTGGAGGCCCCTGGTTGATGGGCTGAGGAGGTTGGCGCTGGGAGCGAATGATGGTTGCTTCAGGAAGCTATAATAGTAACAGAATTGTAAAAATTGTGCCTGAAATAAAACACTGCTACAAACAAAGTGACTGTGGTAAATGAGAACATGGGAAGTTAGGAATAACACAGGAAAGCAAACCAGGATGTGGAGAAGTTAGAACTGCTGAACTGTAGGTATAGAAATAAAATACCACTGGTGGTGTGGCCAGAGCAAGAGCACAGTGGGTAGGACACTTGCCTGGCTCACAGCTGACCCATGTTAGATCACAACATTCCATAAGTTTCCCCAAGCACTGCCAGGAGTGATTGCTGAGAACAGAACATGGAGTAACCCCGGAGCACTGCTGGGTGTTGACCCAAAATAAAAAAAAATAAAGGAAAGAATAGAAAAAAAGAAAAAAGAAAAGGCACTGGCATTGCAGCAGATTTTCTGGGGGGCCCAGATTTCCCCTGTAGTTGGCAGATTTGTGGGTGCAGGAGATGGTCTTGTCCAGCAGACTAAAGGAACTTGGGGCTTCTACCAAGGTGAGGAGAGAGACAAAGATAGGGTCCAGGGTCATTTCTGGCTCCAAGTGTGGAGGGACAGGCCATGAGTCCAGGGAGGCAGAAGCTTCTAGAATCTAGAGATATGTGGGAGAGGGTCGTTCTGTGAGCCCTCAGACAGAACAAGCCCATTTTGGGGCATGATGGCAACATCCTGGCCTGCTGCAGCCTCCGTTCTTCCCACTGGGGCCAGATGAGTCTGCATGGCCAAGATCCCCTGGATTATTAGGGGTCCAAAGGCCCAGTACTCTGGTGAGCTGTTGATTATGGATGCCTGGAGGAGGGGATTTCGGGTGTAGGAGACGTAGTGAGCTAGGGGGTGGTAGGAGGAGTTAGGGTGAAGTGAGTGGTCATGACATAGTGGGAGGGGTCATGGCATAGTGGAGAGTTCATTGCATAGTGGGGTTTATGGCTTAGTTTGAGGAGTTAGGGTGAAGTGATGACAGAGAAGGTAGGGTTCAGTGAAGGAATTGGAATAGAATAGGGAGAATTTCCGGTGAGATGGAGGTTTTAGGGTGCATCGAGGAAGTGAGGAGGAGTCATAGTACAGTGAGAGGAGTTACAGTGCAGTGAGAGCTATTGGGGTGCAATGAGGAGGAGAGCCTTCTCCTGCTAGATTGACCCCACTGCAGTGGGGATCCATCCTGGTTAGGGCAGGGGAAGGTACTTAGAAATACAAAGTCAGCACCTGATAGGCAGCACCCAGAGCACGGAGAATGGGGGTGATCATTGGTCACTGGAGGACATGGGTCTTGCTGGGAGTGTTGGAATCTTGGGATGGAAACATGCACATAACCAAGGGGGGTACCTCTGAAGCATTCTTCACCCCATGCTTTAAATGCTCCACCTGCCCTAGACCATTTTGGGGCAGCTCCTTATGCACACTCCCTATGATGATGGTAAGAGCAGGTCCAATGGACCGAGTATGCATAGAGCAGTAGGCAAGGACTGGGCACAAGGGAAACCCCCAAATCAGCTGTATCTTCAGCACAGGCTGCCCCTCCCTTAATATAAATAAATGATAATAAGCTTTTTCAATCCTGACTCCACCTTTAGTCAGAGGCAGGTAATATTTCCATAGCAACAATGTAATAAAGTAAAAATTAACATACTAGCCTTTTTCAAAAATATAACATTTCTGCAAAATATACCATACACCCGTAATTTAAAATTTCTTCTGTGGGGGCCGGAGAGATAGCATGGAGCTAAGGCATTTTCCTTTCATGCTGAAGGTCATCGGTTCGAATCCCAGCGTCCCATATGGTCCCCTATGCCTGCCAGGAGCAATTTCTGAGCATGGAGCCAGGAATAACCGTTGAGCACTTCCGGGTGGGACCCAAAGACCACACACAAAAAAATTTCTTCAATGCTTTCAACCAAGCACTATTCTGGAACTTCTGCTTGTTCCTATACCTTTAAACTATTTTTGGGATCTATTTGTTCCTATTAATCTTCCCTACACATAAGCACAAAAGCATAAATACAGAACATACATTTTGAAAACAGACTAATGCCACCATTCCCACCCCCACTCTTAACTTTTGTTTTTGGTTTTTGGTTCATACCTGGCAGTGCTCAGGGATTACTATTGGCTCCATGCTCAGAAATCACTCCTGGCAGGCTCTGGGACCATATGGGATGCCGGGATTTGAACAAATGACATTCTGCATTAAAGGCAAATGCCTTACATCCATGCTATCTCTTACAGCCCATTCATAATTTTTATTAATATATTTTATTTAAACACTTTGATTACATACATGATTGTGTTTGGGTTTCAGTCATGTAAAGAACACCACCCATCACCAGTGCAACGTTCCCATCAGCATTGTCCCAAATCTCCCTCCTCCCCACCCAATCCCCGCCTGTATTCTAGACAGGCTCTTCATTTCCCTCATTCGTTCTCATTTTTAGGACAGTTGAAAATGTAGTTATTTCTCTAACTAAACTCATCACACTTTGTGGTGAGTTTCATGAGGTGAGCTGGAACTTCCAGCTTTTTTCTCTTTTGTGTCTGAAAATTATTATTGCAAAAATGTCTTTCATTTTTCTTAAAACCCATCGTTGTGGGGGAGGGTTAACAGGGCCCCAGTGGATGTCCAGCTAGCTGTACCCTCAAGGAGTTCTGAGGAGTGTTTCAGACCCATTAAATTTCCACTCCTTTGGCTGCAACAGGTGTTGTGGGGCCAGGGACACCTCTATTCTGTGTCTATCACCCCCTGTTGGGGCAGCTGTGAGGGTTTCTAGGGAGAAGGTAACTCGGAGCAGAGTTGGGCCTGACTGCCCTGCCTCTCATGACACCCACAGAAGCCAAAGCTTTAGGAAACTAGGGCAGTGTCTGGATGCCACCACTTCTTCTGTGCCAGCCACAGTTCTGGGGGTGGCCCCCTACTCTCGCCTTGTCTGATTCCTGGGGTGCAGAGCTAGGGTAGTCCTAGCAGACAGACAGAGGATGGTGGTGCACTTCCATGTTGCCATTATTCTGGGCCTCGGTAAGTTGGCACTGGTGGACAACTCATAGTTATGGGGAGTGGGAGCTTGGGGGTATCTGGCCCTTTGGGGAGTCTGATGAGGAGAAACCTGCAAGAAAATGCCCCTGTGTCCCACGTATGAGCTTCCATGCAGCATCCAGGCCCTTCGAGAAGAGGGACAGGACAGGAGGAGGAAAGGGATGAGCCTGAGGGAGGCTGGACTGGGTGGGAGCTCTGGGGAAGCCAATCTTGGGGGCATCACTGATTTGGGGATTGGCAAAAGTTAAAGGCTGAGCATTCCACACAATTGGTGGATCTTGGACCCTGGCCAGGTAACCTTGTCTTGAAACAAAGGGATAGTACAGCAGGGAGGACGTTTGCCTTGCATGCGCCTGACTCAGGTTCAATTATTGACATCTCATAGGGTCCCCCAGCACTGCCAGGAGTTATTCCTGAGCGCAGAGCCAGCAGTAACCCCTAGTAACAGCTGGGTATGACACCTCAGTAAAACCCAAACAAAATAGAAATCTTGTCTTGGTGCCCCCTCAAGTCCCCCTTCTCTTTAGTTCCTTTTTTTTTCTTGGGGACACACTTGGAAATGCTCAAGGGTTCCCCCTGCCTCTTTGCTTAGGAACCATTAAGCACCTGCTAATGTTTGGGGGATCCTTTAGGATGCAGGAAATTGAATTCGAGTTGGCTGCTTGCAAGGCAAACATCCTCTCTGCTGTGCTATGGCATCAGCCTTTAAATGTTTTTAAATGTGGGGCCAGAACGGTGTTGTAGGGCATAAACCTTGTGTGTTCTAGCATAGGACAGATCGTGGTTCGATCCCCTGGCATTTCATATGGTATCCCCAAGCGAGGGATGATTTCTGAGTTCAGAGCCAGGATTAACCTCTAAACATCACTGGGTGTGGCCCAAACACCAAAAAAATTTTTTTAATAATGTTACTAGAATATTATGATGTACAGTAATTCCTAGTTAGGTCTTAGAGATACTGCAGAGGCCCAAGGTTGTCAGGGCTTGGTGCTTCAAGGCTCACTTGGGCTAAGGGGGCCCAGCTGCCATTGTGGCATTGTGCATACCCAGGGACACCAACAAGTAATAAAAGTCCACCTGGGACAGGCATACTTTTAATTCTTCCTGGAGTCTGAAGCCCTCTGTTGCTGCATGGGGGTGAGAAAGAGTGAGACGGACAGACAGACAGATAGACAAGAGAGAGAGGGGAGAAAGAGAAAAAAGGGGAGAGAGAGTACCAAAACCAGCAGGTACTGCTCTGGTTACTATCCTGGGTCACTATCCTCCCCGAAATTGTCCAAGTTTTTCTTTTATACCCAGCATGAGAAGGAGGCTTGCCATGGGCGTATCCAGGTTCAACAGTCATTACAGTGGGATATCAAAAGTGCATGTCCAAGTTACTTTCCAACATCCATGAAACCACCCATATCTTTTCAACTCTTTACTTTTTTAATTTGTTTATGGTTTTCTTTTTCCTTTTCGGCCACACTTGTCAGTGCTCAAGTGTGACTCCTGACTTTGTGCTCAGGAATCATTCCTGGCAGGCTCAGGGGACCTATGGGATGCTAGAGATCAAACCTGGATCAGCTGTGTGTAAAGTAAATTACTTCCTGTGTGCTCATATTTCAGCACATTCTTGGTTTTTTTATGCCCCATTTTCTCCCGTATGTAAGTGGAATTAAACCTGCATGTACCTCTGCTCTTGCCTTCATTTTCAGACCATTAGGGTCCCATCAGGCGAAACTGGGGCAGTTTGTGAAGATTGAGAGATCTAACAGTTTCTTCTCTTCCAGGCTTCTCGCTGGTCCTTGCCCTTGTTATTGAAGGTAAGTCGCTCAGTCTACACACTCCCCCTTGAGCTGTTGGTGGCTCTAGATGTATGGAACTTATGCCCAATATAGAAGAATCTTTTCATTCCTGTGATATGAAAGTTACTCTTGACAGGATTTCAGACACAAATTCTCAGGCCTAACTCTGCACCTCCCTGGTGCACCCCATCTAACTACTGCCACAACAGAAACTGGAGAAAATAGTTTCTGCTCTGTGGTTTACAGTGTGTAGATGAGGGGTTTCTCACACACCCTTATCACCTTTCAGCATCTTCTATTTCTCCCAGGTGATTCTTACCCCAACATTAGATATTGTTCATATCATCCCATAGGTCCTATATGTACTGAACCCTACTGAAACCCAGTTCTCCTGTTTTTTGGTTTCATTGACTTTAGACATTCATTACTCCATATTATGTATCTTTATATCCCACATATGAAGGAGATTGTTCTGTGTAGCACTTTTTCTCTCATGGTCTCTTTTTCTCACTAACTTCACTTACCATAATAGTTTTCAAATCTCTCCATTGGAGCAGCCAATCGCATGACTTTATCTTTTCTCATGGCCAAGTAATATCCCATTGCGTAGAGCTACCAGTGTTTCTTTATGCATCATCAGTTCTTGGGCACTTGGCTGGTTCCAGAATTTGGCTATTGTGGATAATGCTGCTTGGACCATCAGGGAGCAAATGTCTTTGCTCCATTTTGCTTCTGGCCCCCTGGTGTAGATTCCAAGAAGGAGTCACTGGATTGAATAAAAGCTTAATTTCTAGATTTTAAAGGAATATTCAAATTGTTTTCCAGTTATGTAAGATTAACCAGATACAATGAAGTTTAATTTTATAGTTGGACACAGTCGCAGTATTCAGTTTACATTCCCCCCACAAGCAGTAAATGAGAGTCCCTTTCTCTCCACATCCACACCAGCACTGTGGTTCTTATTCTTTGTGGTGTGTGTTTATATCAGTATGTATGAATTAAAATATCTCATTGTAGTTTTGATTGCATCACCCTGATGATTAGTGATGTAGAGGATTTCATATGCCTTTTGGCATTTGTATTTCTTCTTTGAGAAAGTTTTTCTTATTCTCTTCTCGATTTATTTCTTATTTGATTTCGTTTTGGGGCCACACCCAATGGTGGTCATGAATTACTCCTGACTGTGCACTCAGAAATTACCCTGGGAGGAGATCATATGGAATGCCTGGCATCAAACCCAGGCCAGCCATGTGCAAAGCCAATGGTCTGCCTGCTGTGCTATCACTCTGGCCCTCCCCATTTTTTGATGAAATTGAATCTTTTTTTCTTATAAATTCTTTCAGGGCCTCATATGTTCCCAATATTAAGCCTTTCTCATAGGGGGTGCTTGATGAGTTATTTCTCCCACTCCTGTACTGCCTTATCCTCGTCTTCACTCTGTTGAAGATACAGAAGCTCCTTCATTTCCTGGCATCCATATTTGATCTTTGCTTCCCTTGGTCAGTGTTTCATGCTCTAAGACATCTCTAGCTTCTCTTGGGACAGGCTGTGCAAGGTTGATGACTGGTCCCTTGAGGTACCAGGAGCTGCACATACTCCAAGGCTAACTTTGATTTAGGTCTCTTTGATATGACTACAAACCAGTCTCCTGCCTCCTGTTACCAGACCTTCATAGCTGGTCTGGTTTACTGTCATCCCCAGAGATGGCTTGGTCTGGGGCAGTGCTTCTCAATTATTTTCTATCATGCCCCCACTAGGAAGAAGAAAATATTTTTCATGCCCCTCCCGTACAACTGTAAATAGTATCTTAATTAAAAAAATTTAACGTGCAAAACAAAAATATATCAAATAATTTGAGCTGATTTTTTAATCAGAGGTGATGTCTGGATTAATGGTTACAATGAGCACATTTTGCCATGCATATCTTTCCAAAGTGGGGATTGAAGCAGAACATAGCAACTCTCAGCTCCAGAGACATACAGAGACATAAACACGGGGCTTAGCTTGTACGACAGTGTTTATTGCGACCAAATGCACCCCATTTAAGAAGCCTCACAACCCCCATGGGGAGATGCCCCACTTTTTGAGAGCACTGGTTTGGGGGAACATCTCATTGGGCCCTGGTGACTATGTTCCTCCCATATTTACAGCATCTGAGTCCTACTGGATTAACCTTGTTTGAACCCAATTTATGTAGCTCCTGATCTGCTGGACAATGTCCCTTGTAAAGTCCCCTGTCTCTCAGCCCCTGTCTCTTTTTCCTCATCATTCTGTCTCCTCACATCTCTGTCTCTCATCACTACATCTCCTTGTCTCTCATCCTTCCTGTTCTGCGATTGTCTCCTTGTATGTGGATTTAGGATGCACACACTTCACAAAATCTGACACACACACCCCTAACAGTGGTTTTTCTTCGTATCTTGACACCTTCTGTGTGAATGCAGCTCACCTCAGACACCCTCTCCCCTTGGTGTATTTCCATGGCTCCTGCACATCTCCTGACTTGATTGGCCCCATCTCTGCCCTCACTCCCACTTCAGTTTCCTCTCAGGCCCACAGGCCTCTCACCCTCGACTTTACCGACCACTCTGCTATCTCACATGCTGAGCCTCCCCCAATGTCCCGGCCTACCTCAACTCAGTTGGGCATCTACCCCTGTCCTCTCACATATGTGCCCAGAAGTCCTTTGCCCGGCTTCAGCACCAGGCTCTGCCAAGGACAGGAAGTCTCCTTATCTCCTGCTCTCCTCATGCTGAGGATTTGTTCTGCTGCTTCCTAACTCCACAGTCTCCCAGCACTGCCCTGCAGGATAGGGTATATATATATATATATTCTTGGTATCTCTTATGGAAATGCCACCCGTGCAGCCACAGGTCTAGTAGAAGAGACCCCTGACACCCAGACACAGATACGGTTCTGTCTCACCACTGCTTATCAGCATGTAGTAACCTTTCTGTGCCAAAGAAGCTGGTAGAGATCCAGCCATTACATTCAAGTGCAGAGAGGATGACAAAAGTGGCCCAGATAGGAAAAAGACAACTAGATTGAATGATACTCTTTAGTCCCTTGCTGGATGTGCCAGCAAAGAGACTCCTGTGTTCTTCTGTTTCACTGGCACAGAACTGGTGCTTCAAGGCTACCTTATTGTCAAGTGAGGCCCTGGGCCCTGCTAAGAAACGTCAACACCCCCAGACCTGATCTTCCCACTTCTAGGACCCTCCATCTCAATCCAGCCAGGCCCAAAGGTGCTCCTGGGCCACCCTGTGACCATTGTGTGTATGGGACCTCCTGGACCCTATGTATTCCAGTTGGAGAAGATGCAAAGAAGAGACGGTGTAACAGAGACATATAAGTGCTGTGCCAGCCAGGACCTGGATTGTTGCTCCCCGAACCAGACATCTATGAATTGTGACTATGTGGATCAGACTACTGTGCCCAGGGCTAAGTATTATAATTACGAAACCCAGTTTCACATCCAGAAGGTTTCTAAAGGGTCGGAAGCAAGTTACCGCTGTCGCTACTGTAACAGTGGCCAGTGGTCTGTGTTCACCGAGCCCCTGGAGCTGGAGGTGACCTCCGAAGATGACTCTTCGAAGATGCACACAGGTTTGTGCTGGGTTCCTGGTAAAGGAAATTCAGATCCCTGACACTGATTTCCCATCACCTCCATCCCAGTACAACCATCCCTCTGAGTCACATGAGGGCCTAGACCCCACACTCTGGGTGCCTGACATAGGGCCTGAGTTTTGGGCCCTATGGCGGGTGCTAGAGCTATCCTGAAGGGCAGGGAGCGTATTGGCCTTCCTTGATGATTACAAAGGAGAGGGTTTTTTTGGGGGGGTCACACCCGGCAGTATTCAGGGGTTACTCCTCTCTCCATGCTCAGAAATTGCTCCTGGCAGGCACGGGGGACCATATGGGGCACCGGGATTCGAACCGATTACCTTTTGCATGAAAGGCAAACACCTTACCTCCATGCTATCTCCCTGGCCCCAGGAGAGGGTTTTTTTAGAGGAAGAAACAGTTGACTCTGGTTTGGGGACCCCAAAAAACTCCCTAATGGAGATTCTACAATTCAGGCCCTTCAGAACAGTGAAGAAACTTTGGGACATTTGGGAAGAGACCATGTGTGCAGTCAGGATAAAGTTCCCACGTTAGAGGGCAGGTCAGATTCCGAGTGCTCCTCCTGCAGGAAGGGGGACAGGAGTGACCCCCACTTTGGCCTTGCTCTGGCATCCCCTCTAATAGTCTCCCTTTGTCCTGCATACAGTGAGTGAGCAGGACTCAGTTTTCCCCACATTGCATACCTCCATCAGAAGTTGAGTAGAACTCAGAACATGGCCCCAGTGGGGCATTTTGGGGTTAGAAGGGGATCAGGCTACGACCCCAGCTTGGGTGGGTCCACATGCAGACCCAGGGTGTCAATTATAATCAGCTGGTGATGGGATGGTGGCCCTAGGACTCCAAACTGCAATTGTGACAGGTCAGAGCCCCCCACTCCACCCCAGCCACCAGACAGCAAACCTCAGCTCTCACACCCGATTCCCAAACTCTAGCTATGAAGGCCCCAATTGGCCCAGACCCCAGATCTGATCTCAAATCAGAGAATTCTGAGTCAGAATCCTGGTGGCCAGCTGTGCTCTGGCATCAACAGTGCACCTGGTCATTTTTAGTGTCTCCTTGGTTCTGGCAGCACCCTAGTGTATAGAAAGTGTTCTTGCTCAGTAGCACCCCTGGTGGTCAGTGGCATCCTCTAGTGTCAAAAGCGCCTTTGGTGTCAGTCGTGCTCCTGGTTCTCAATATAGCCACTGATACTCAGCAGTGTCCCCTAGTTTTCAGAAGCACCCCTGTTGGACAGCAGCACAGCCTGTGGTCACTTGAATGTTAGGTCATGAAGCACCATCTGGTCACATCTCAGGGATGAGAGGCCGAAATGAGGGGAAAACTAAACCCATCTAAAGACTAGAGCTAGGACATGTCCCTTTCAGTTCCCATATTGAGGTTTCTGAGAGATCTGCATGAAGGAAACATAGGTAGCTCCACCCCTAACCTGTGCTCTTGGTTCCTGCACCCCAGTTCCTCTCCAGGGAAAAGGACCCAGTGTGGATACTCTGAACCTCTGGGGTAAGGTCGGTTTCTGGGCACTAATTTCACATGCTTTGAGTCCTCCTGTTGGCTAAAGTAGATTGCAGAGACTCTCAGCATATTTTTGTATGAGGTGTCAGTCCCAGCGTCTGGAGTTTAGAAGAGAAGGAATGGGGGGTGGGGCTCAAATTCAGGTTACCCTGAGAAGGGCCCAAGGTTTCCCCAGGACCATCCACCTCTGTGATCAGCACCTGGGATAAAGGGTAGATTCCAGTTCCACAGTACTCAAGATTGCAGGGATAGGTTTGTGCAGGGAAAGGAAAGGGGCCCATCTTTCCATCTGTTTGTGATGCCATGTTTATGCTTCCAGGCCCTTCTTGGAGTCCATCCGTGGCTAACCAAGTCCGCCTAGGCCTGGCATGTGGGATCCTGCTGGCCCTCATGGGGATCCTGGCCGAAGCTTGGTACAGCAGTTGCCGAAGCAGAGGAAGCCCAGTAGGGCTCTGGCACCCCCAGTCCCAGGAGGGACCTGTGCTAGGGGGAAGACATCTATAGAACCAGCATCCCTCTGCTGACAGTCACTCCTGTGAGGGCAGTGTCTGGGCTGGAGAATTTTTGAGCTCTCTGATGACAGGTTCTGTCTCTGTCCTTTGGAGACTCCAGGCTCACAGCAAAGGTACCTCTGGAGCCCCCAGCTCTGCTTGCATCCACTCCGTCCTATGTGCTCTGCCCATCCTGCTCCCCAGTGCCTTTTCCCCTCTCTCATGTTCTGGCACCACACCCTGCTCTCTTTGGGCATTCCTGGGACATCCCAGCTGTTCTGGGAGGGTAGCTCCTCTACGAATGTGCCCCCTATCCTGCTTCTGTGAATCCTGGAACTCTTCATCTTCGCCTTTTGCCCTGCTGCTGCCCAAGAAGGAGATGCAAGTTGGGACCCACAGCGACCCTGAATCTGGAAACTTCCCAGGATTATGGTGTGGATGGAGCTGAAGAAGGATATAATTTGAGAGACAATTGTCAGAAGAGGGACCCTGAGATGTCTCTCACTGAGACACAGAGACAGAGTAATACTACCCAAAGGCAGCTGATCAATGGTCTTCAGAACTGAGTTTTCCATGGTGAAGTCCCTGAGTGAATGGGCGAAGGCAGCTGGGAATGGGAGGGAACTGGTCATTGTTTTGTGAAGGTGTAATAGTAACAGGATTGTAAAAATGGTGCCTGAAATAAAATGCTGCTTCAAGCACAGTGACTTTGGGAAATGAGGAAGGTGGAAATTAGGTGACAATAAGATGTCAATTAAGGGGTTTTAGATGGGGCTCGATGATGGTGTGATAGATGGAGATGGCTTTATCTGCTGGTTCCTTCCAGCCAACGGGTCTGTGGGTTCAGGTTAGCTGTGTGGAAATGATCCACCAACAGTCAGGATTCAGGAGACATCAACTTTATTCAGGCTCAAGCCACCACATGTGGCTAAGCTTTAAAACCTTTTATGTTTGTTTCATAGTTAGCCCTGTCACCTTAAGGTCTTTCTGCCATCTCTCCTTCTCTTGCTTCTATTTCCTTCTCCAGCTGACTCCTTGAATTAATCCCCTTTCTTACCTTGAGGCTATCCTTTTTTTACCTACCAAGGACCCCTCCCAGAAATGGGCATGTTTTACCATGAGTTAAGGGTGCACAGGTAGAATGGGAGATGGGGGTAACATCTGCCCCTTTCCTAAAAAACAAAACAAAACAAAAAAAAAACAGGTTTCCAGAGGTGGCAACCTTAATATCCTCATAGTAACAAACTTTAAAATGTAATATTAAAATATCAGCTTTTTCCATAAATATAACTTTTCTGCAAAATATACCTGTAACTTAAAATTTCTTAATGCTTATTTAACCATGCACTATCCTGGAACTTTTTTGTTCCTATACTACTTAATGCTATTTGACCAAGCATTAGTTTCGTGGAACTTTCTTGTTCCTATTCACCTTTCCCTAAACAAAATTACAAGGACATTATTACAAAACATACATTTTGAAAACAGGCTACTACATTAAAATACACAGTTACTGTGTTTTATACATTTTGAAATTGGAAATATTAATTATGGAAACCTATAATGCACATTTTAATCAGCAAGAAAATGACTTATACCCTCAGATGTAACTGAAACAAAGTTAGATGCAGGTGGTTATAAATCAAAATTTTCAGTTGGTGTACATGGAATCTATCATGCTGAGTGCAATAAGTCAGAGGGAGAGAGATAGACACAGAAGAAACAAAACAAAACAAAACAAAACAAATACAAAGTCAGCTCCTTTACAGGAAGCATCCAGAGCATAGAGGATGGGGGTGATCACCAAACACTGGAGCATGTGGTTCCTGCTGGGAGTGTCAGAACCTCAGAGACAAAACATGCACATAACCAAGGGGTATCCCTGAGGAATTATTCACCCAATGCCTCGTGCATATTCCCTACGGTTGTTGTAAGAGTATGTCCAGTGGATAGAATGTGCACAGAGCAGCAAGGACTGGGCAAAGGAGAGCCCCCCCCCAATCATTTGTAACAGCAGCACTGCCCTCTCTGGGCATGATGTTGGTGGTGGTCATGAAAGAGACACCCACAGAAGTGCCCAGGTCAGTAGGAGCCATAAAAGGCACAGAAAATGAAGAGTACATGAATACAAGGAATGGAGCTTGCTTTGCATGTGTCCAGTTATCCCCGTGACAATAATTGGTGTTCTGAAAATCACCATATGCAGCGCCAGTGGCTCCTGGTTCTTCCTGGAGTGGTCTGGCAGATTCTTAGCACCACAGAGCTCCAGCCTCACTCTTCAGCTCTCACATGAACCCATGGACCCATAAGTTGTGAGTTGCCCAGGGAATGGACCCTGAATGAGGGTGCTCTCTCTGGGCTGCATTAGGGGAAGAGAGAATATATCTACAGAGCTGCTTTCGGACTCCGAGTCCAAAAAGCAATAGCTTTCTCGCCATCAGCATCTCCCTCATGTGATGGACTAGCCCAGGGCTGTGGTGGTCTCTCTGGTTTAAAGACAGTGCCAAGCAATGAATTATTGACCCTGAGACGGCTTCTAAATTGTGAATGCAATACCACAGGGAAAGCAATTTTACTTTCTTACGTATACTATATTTCAGGAGATTTGGCTTGTACATTCCATAGCGAATGCTATGTGAGTTCCATATGCTATATTTCAGAAAATTTGGCTTGTACATTCCATAGCGAATGCTATGTGAGTTCCATATAAATGCACCAGAGTAACCCAACATATATATCACCTCTCCACCAAATGTTATGGAAAAGGGCAGGTAAAAGTCTTATAAAGAAAATCATCTCTTATGATGGTCTTGGATGGAGATGAAGGCCTTTGTCCGCCATCCCAGGCCACATGGCTTCAGCCCCTACTAACTGGCGGTCTGGAGGTTCATGAGAGCCTCAGGTAGAAATGTCACACACAGGCAGACTTCATGAGAGATAACATCTTTATTCAGCCCTAGCCATCAGATGTGACCCCTACCATTCAAGGGAGCCCTGCATCTACTATTATCCATGTCACCTCTGATCTTCATGCTGGCCAGGATCCAAAGGGGCCAAAGGGCAAACGAAAAAGCCCGAAAGCCTGAGTACCCAGACCTAAATCTACTTCCAAGACCCCTCCCAGGAAATGGGCAGGGTTTGCAGGTAAAGTAAAGGTAATATCCGGTTCCCAAAGCCCCGCCCAGGAATAGGTAGGGCTCAGGTAGTTACCTGAAACCAGGGATGAGGCAACAGTTTTACTATCTTTATTCCCAAGCAGGGCAAAATCATAGCTTTTTTCTTACTCTTAATCCACAAGAAGATTATGGGGGTAATCCATGAGGGGGTAACTGCCCTAATCCACCAGGGAACCATATCACTCGCAATTGTTGAGGTCTTTTTCTCAGGGTCCTGTTCTTGGCTCCAGGTGTAAAGGCTCCACATGCCATTAATCCCACCCTGGGGAGAATGGGTCTGGAGTGGCAGGTGGATCACCATAGGAAATAATCAAAACTAAGCTGATCGATGAAAGTGAAACACTTTCATCCAATTCCTCATCCAATTGTTCCAATTGCTTCACCTGATGAAGTCAAGGTGCCTGTTACTTCATCTTTATTTTCATTCTTGGTTTTGGGGCCACACCTGATGATGCTCAGGGGTTAGTCCTGGCTATGCAGTCAGAAATTGCTCCTGGTTTGATGAACCATATCAGATGCCAGGAATCCAACCAAGGTCTGTCCTGGGTCAGCCACATGCAAGGCAAACTCCCTACTGTTGTGCTATCACTTCATCCTACCTGTTACTTCAAACACAAAATCAGCAAGAGGAAATGATAAGGGAGAAGAACAATCAGGCTACTATTACCATCCAAAGGTGTCAATGGGGCTCAGTCACCCTACCCCCATCTTCTACATAACTTTACCTTAGGGTAAGATCTGTCCATTTCTGGAAGGGGTCTTGGTGAGGTCTCAAAAGGCTTGCCTGAAGGGGCAGGGAGGGATGAGAAGATTGGGGAGGAGGAGAGATGGCTGAAAGAAGCTAAGATGCTGGGCAAGCTGAGGAGAGAATGCTTAAATAGGTTTAAGATGATAGGCCACATATGTTTGCCAGGGCTGAATAAAAATGATATCTCCTGAAACCTGTCTGTGGATTTCCTCACTGCTACCCTGAAACCTCAGATATGCCGGCTGGAGGGGGTTGGAGACACGTGGCCCACACTGGAGGAGATAAGCTTCTCATCCCTCTATCACCATTCACCACAATCCAAGCCCATTCAAAGGGCTGTAATGCAACATGGCTCCAGCCATAAATAGTTCAGGGGGTTGGACACTTGCCTAGTAAGGGGCCCACCAGGTTTAATCTTTGGCAGCCCATATGATAAAAATCTTCATATCTGTACTAGGTAAGTAGACTTTCTATGGATGCTTGTGTAATATTATTCATCAAAACTAATGAATTAAAATAAGAAACTATTGAAAATGTTCACTCGCTGTAGATCCCAAATGCATAGACCCCTGACCCCAGATCCTGTCTCAAAGTAGGCACCTCAGAGCCCAGAAGCAGGTTTTTATCTGCTGCGCTGGTGCCCCCTGGTGCCTTCGGGTGGTTGGAAGCTGCCTTTGCTCAACTGTTCCCCCTGGTAGTTGGCTGTGTTATTGGTATTGTTGAATGAAAATATAAAGTTTACAGGCCAAAACCACAAAAAACCCCACAAAATCAGTAAGACGAAATGACAAGGGAGAAGAACAATCAGGGAACTATTACCATCCAAAGGTGTTGAATGAAAATATAAAGTTTACAGGCCACGTGTTGGACCAGGGTGTCCTAGGCACCATGCTTCTATTCCCTTAGGTGGACAGGTCTGATGAAAAGGGTAGTAGTAGCAGGGAAATGATTTGCAGTCAAAGTTTATTCAGAGGCAGTTTGCTTTTATTCCATGGCCTTTCTCTATCATATGCTTACCTCACATGTGCTTCTCTGTTAAACTTTCTGCTTTCCCCCTCTCAGCTTTTTGCTTCTTCTTCCTTCACCTCTCCCCAGCCTGACTCTTTTTTTTAACTCTACCTAATTTTTATTTATATTGTTATCAACAAATGTCAGACTTAATGACATTGTTTTTAATGTACTGAGTAAAATAATATCACATCACACTTTGCATACCTCAGACATCTAAAATGTTCAATATCTTTTCACTTTTTATTTTTTTTTTCACTTTTTGTTGTTTTTTGACCATTCCTGACAGTTCTCAGTAGTTGTTCCTAGATTTTTCTTCAGCGATAACTCTTGGCAAAGCTCTAGAAATCATATGTGTTCTTAGGGATTCACAATGGGGTAGCTACATGCAAAGCAATTATGCTACACCTTCTTCAGCCCTAATCCTTACAAAATTTATTTACCAGATGCATGATTGTGTGTGTGAAAATGCCATTTCTTATATATTGGTTCATTTGGACTTATTTATGTTTTCATTAACTTATAGCAATTCTTTTCACAATCCTTGCAACTTTAGTGTATTCCAAATGTCACTCCATGATTGTGATTAGTTTTTCACTACTTTTTCTTTTCTATCTTGATGACTAGAAATCTATTATTTCAATATATTTGAATGTATCACTTATAGCTATTTTTTTAGCTTCTTTGAGCACCCAGAGGTGCTCAGGGCTTACTCCTGGCATTGCGCTCTGGGGTCAATCCTTGCAGTCTCAGGACCCATGTGAAAAACTGAGGATCAAATCTGAATCAACTTCATCAAGGAAAATACTCTAGCTACTGTACAATCACTTTTAGTTTTTATATTAACAATTTTAGTATCTTTTTATGAACTATTTTTTGACCAGAAAGATAATACAGAGTTTAAAGCAGTTGTGTACATGTGACTTTACATCACATATGGTGCCCTGAGCACCACCAGAAGAGATCCGTAGATTAGAACCGGAAATAAGCTCTGAGCATTGGCCAGGTATGGTCCCAACAATCTCACCCATCCCATACACACACACACACACACACACACACACACACACACACACAAATACTAGCTACCTTTCTAACTAGATAACTCTAGATAATCTATACATTTTAGTTATATCCATATATACATTCTTTTTTCATATAATTTTTATTTTGACCATATTGTCTTACATATCTTTCACAGTAATATTTTAGGTACACATTGACATTAAATCAGGGGAATTCCCATCACCAAATTTGTACTTTCTCCACCCCCATTCCCATCTTGCATCCCATATCCCCCACCCTGACCCCTCCAGGCTGCTAGAATAAGTGTTCCTTTCACTGTCTAGCTTACTGTTTAGTGATCATACATCTGTTTGGTCCTGGTACCCTCCCTTATTTCCCCCTCTATTTGAGAGGTGAAACTGGATAGCTCAAGTTATGTGGTTTTGTTTGAAGAAAAGAAAAGCAATAAAATGGGATAAAAATCAAATAAGTTGAAAATGGGCAAGTCTTTCTAGAGGCTCTCAACCTCAGTTTGAGAGAGGAAAAAAAGGAATTGAAACACCACACCAACACAAAAAGAAATATCATATAAAATATCCAGTGAGCACTACAGCAATAAAGACAAGCACCACATAATCATCTCGGTCCTGAAATAAAAACATATCAGAATGTAAAAAGAAAGAAAAAGATAAAATAAGATAAAATAAAATTGGAGACATCAACTTCAATATCTACACTAAAAGAAGTCAAAAAATAAATAAATAGATTAATAAATAAGAGATTATTTTGCGCTTTTATTTTCCCGCATAGGCACAATAAATGTTGCGGTCATGAGAGAGGGAATTCCCTTGGCCTATAAGATTCAGGGTTTGTCCATCCTTGAGGTATACTGTCATGGAATTAACTATAGACTCGTTGCATATTCATTTACTCTCCCCTCTGTGGTTTTGGGTGTTGTGTGGAGTATGGAAGACTTCTCCTTTGTCATGGGTGATAAAATCAGACCTCTGTATCTAGAGATCTTGGTGTCTTGACCTATATCTAAAGATCTTGACCTGTGGGTCAAGGAGTGAAGCTGATGATGAAGTCTTTCTTTGTGGTTCTAGAAGTTCTGTTCCTTCCATGTCTTTTTAATCCATCTTCTGTAGTTGGTGGTCTTGGTCATTGCACTGATCCTAGAATGGAGCCTGGGACAGACAGACTCTTTTATTTTTTATTTAAAATAAATAAAAATCCCAGATATGGGTGGGTCTGATCAGCCAGGTGGGATTAACATTTCAAAAGAAGAGGTAAGGGAAACAGAAAGTAGGGGTAAGGTAAACCTTACAGGTAATCACCAGCACCCCCTAGAGCTCAGCCACACTTCTGGTGGTCAATGGCACCAGAAGTGATCAGCAATGCCTACTGTGGACAGCAGTGACACCAGGCCATTAGCACCACCCCTTGTGGTCATGAACCTGAGGGCATGGAGTTGGCTCCAGCCTTTGCACTAAAGGGATCACTCTGGTGCCCTCAGGGAACCATACAGGGTGTTAGGGATCAAACCTGCATGGGTTATATGTGCAGGGCAAGTGCTATAACCCCTGACTATCTCTACCATCCCATAACAGCTATTTCTATTTAGAGAAACTTGCATGAGTTTATTTCTAGCATACCAAATTGTGAATTATATCTAAAGCAAGTCTGCAGAACACTCTAAGCCACAGGTGCAAAAAGGCAAAACTGATAGTCCCAGTTGTGCATGTCTGCAAGACCCACCATCATGTTTAGTTGTAGATCTGTTGGGCTGTGTGTACAGTGACATCGCTGACTTTTGTCAATTATCCCTGATGATTCAGGTCAGAGGATCTCTGTGGAAATGGTAACTCGGTGGTTGGGCTGGGTCGAGATGTCTTATCTCTTACCACCCAACCCCATTATCTGATCTTTTGGGGAACTAGGACAGGGCCTGGGTGCTGCCACATACTCTGGGCAAGCCCCATCTCTGGGTGTGGCCCCAGGTTCTCCTTGCATGATTTTGGGGTGTTCAGCTCAGAAGTTTGGAGCACACAGATAGAGAAAGCCATGCTCCTTCATGCTGCCATCGTGGTGGGTCTCGGTGAGTTGGCATTGGGGGAAAAATCATGGGATGGAAAGCCTAGAGGATCTCCCCTGCAGTGACTCTGATGAGAAGCCAGCAGGGCACTACCCCTGTATCCTGGGTCCCTGTATCAGTGTCATGCAGAGCCAGGGCCCCCAAGATGAGCTACAACACAGGAGGAGGAAGAGGATGGGCACAGGGAAAGCTGGGCTGGCAAGAGCTCCAGGAAACCAGACCATGATTTAACTGCTGGCAGAATAGTGGGGCTAAGTATTCCCTCAGTGGGTGGAGTTTGGTTCCCTGGTCAGGAAATCTTGTCTTGGAACAATGGGATAGCACAGCAGAGAGAGCATTTTTCTTGCATACGGCTGACCCAGCTTTAGTCCCAGATAGAGCACCACTAAGAGTGATTCTGAGCACAGAGTCAGGTGTAATCCAAGAACACTACTGGATGTGACCCCCCCAAATAAAAAGAGACTTTCTTTTTTTAGGTTCTTACTCAACCCCTCATCCCCTCTATCTTTAGTTCTTCTTTCTTCTCCTCCTTCTCCACCTCTTCCTCCTTCTTGTTTTCTTCCTTTTCCTCTTCCTCCTCCTCCTTCTCCTCCTCCTCCTCCTCTTCCTCCTCCCCCCCCTCCTCCTCCTCCTCCTCCTCCTCCTCCTTCTTCTTCTTCTTCTTCTTCTTCTTCTTCTTCTTCTTCTTCTTCTTCTTCTTCTTCTTCTTCTTCTTCTTCTTCTTCTTCTTCTTCTTCTCCTCCTCCTCCTCCTCCTTCTTGTGTTCTTCTTCTTGTTCTTGTTTGTCTTGTTCTTGTTCTTATTTTCTTATTGTTCTTTTTCTTGCTCTTCTTCATCTTTTTTTTGGGGGGGGTTGGGTCACACCTGGCAGTACTCATGTGTTACTCCTGGCTCTGCACTCAGAAATGTATCCTGGCAGGCTTGGGAGACCATATGGGATGCCAGGATTCGAAATGCTGTCTTTCTGCTTGCAAGGCAAACACCATACCTCAATGCTATCTGTCTGGACCCAATATTTTTATTTTTTTAATATATTTATTTAAGCACTATGATTACAAACATGTTTGTATGGCTTAAATATTTTTCAAATGTTGGGGCCGGGTGGTGGCGCTGAAGGTAAGGTGCCTGCGCTAACCTAGGATGAACCGCGGTTCAATACCCTGGTTCCCCATATGGTCCCCCGTGCCTGCCAAGAGCGATTTCTGAGCGAATAGCCAGGAGTAACCCCTGAGCGTCGCCGGGTGTGACCCAAAAACCAAAAAAAAATATTTTTCAAATGTTATTAAAGTCTCATGATTACATTTATTTCTAGTTGGGTCTTAGACATACTGAAAAGGCCCAAGACCACCAGTGCTGCAGGGTAACAGGTTGTAGAGGCCCAAGATTTACAGGACTTGGTGCTGCAAGGCTCACAATAGGTTAAGGGAGACCAGGTGCTGGGTGTGGCCTTCTGTACACCCAGGGATACCAACAACTAAAACAGCCCACCCGGGACAGGTTTACTTTTTATTCTTCCTGGAGTGAAGCCCTCTGCTGCTGCCTGGGGTGAGAGAGATAGAATAGAGAAAAAAGGGAGAGATGAAACTTCACCAAGAGTGGTGACCAGGAAAGGTAATGGTACAAAAAGGAAAGAAAAGGGAATAGATACAAAGCAGGCAGCATCTCTCCAATGTTTTATTTCTGGGTCTCCAATGAGCTACTAGGCACTGCTCTGGTCACTATTCTGGGTCACCATCCTCCCAAAAATTGTCCAAGTTTATCTTTTATACCCAACACAGCAAGGGGTCATGTCATGGGCATATCTAAGTTGAACAGTCATTGCAGTGGGATATCAAAGGTGCATGTCCATGTCCTACTTTCCAACACCCATGAAATCACCTGTGTCTTTTTTACTCTTTACCTATTTTGTTTGTTTATGGCTTTCTTTCTTTTTTTTTGGTTTTTAGGCCACACCTGGTGGTTCTCAGGGGTTACTCCTATCTGTCTGTTCAGACACAGCTCTTGGCAGGCACCGTGGACCATATGGGATGCTGTTATTTGAACCAACCACCTTTGGTTCTAGATCGGCTGCATGCAAGACAAGCAGAAAGGCACTGTGCTATCTCTCCGGCCCCATATAGCTTTCTTTTTTCCTTTTGGGCCACACTTGTCAATGCTTCAGGGTTACTCCTGGTTCTGTGCTAAAAAAACATTCCTGGTGGGCTCAGGGGACCTATGGGATTCTAGGGATCAAAACCGGAACAGCTGTGTGTAAAGTAAATGAACTCCTTGCTGTGCTCATACTCCAGACCATTCTTGGATCATTTTATGCCTCATTTTCTCCTGTGTGTAAGGGGAATTACACCAGCGTGTAGCTCTGCTCTTGCCTTCATTTTTAGACCCTTAAAGTCATGTCAGGCAAGACTGAGGTGGGTGTGAAGACTGAGAGATCTAACAGTTTCTTCTCTTCCAGGCCTCTGGTTGGGCTTGACCCTAGCTCAGGAAGGTAAGTCTCACTCTACACACTCCCTCTTTAGTTATTGGTGGTTCTAGATATGGGGAACATATGCCTCAATGTACAAAAATCTTTTCATCTCTATTCTATGAGAAAGTTATTCCTTTTTAAAATAATATTTTTATTTAAAAATCCTTGGTTAGGGCCAGGAAAGATTGCATAGCGGCGATAACTTGCAAGCAGGCGATCCAGGACCAATGGTGGTTGGTTTGAATCCCAGTGTCCTATATCATCTTCCGTACCTGCCAGGAGCTATTTCTGAAGAGACAGCCAGGAGAAACCTCTGAGCAGTGCTGAGTGTGCCCCCAAAACAAAACAAAACAAAACAAAACAACAACAACAACTTACTTACAAACATGATTGCGGTTGCGTTTTAGTCATACAAGAGGACACCCCCATCACCAGTGCAGCATGCCCACATCAAAATCCCAAATATCCCTCTTCCCACCCCGCCCCCAACAGTACTCTAGATAGGCTTCTATTTCCCTCCTATATTCTCATTGTTAGGATACTTCACAATGTAATTATTTCTCTAACTAAACTCATCACTCTGTTGTGCTGTTCATGAAGTGGGCTGTAACACCCAGACCGCCTCTGTTTTGTCTCTGAAAATTGTTGCAAGAATGTCTTTCAGTTTTCTTAAAACCCACAGATGAGTGAAACCATTTTGCATCTTTCTCTCACTCTCTCTGACTTATTTCACTCAGCATAATAGATTACATGTACACCCATGTATAGAAAAATTCCATAACTTCATCTCTCCTGATGGCTGCATAATATTCCATTGTGTATATGTACCACAGTTTCTTTAGCCATTTATCTGTTGAATGGCATCTTGGTTGTTTCCAGAGTCTTGCTATGGTAAATAGTGCTGCAATAAATATAGGTGTAAAGAAGGGATTTTTGTATAGTATTTTTGTGTTCCTAGGGTATACTCCTAGGAGTGGTATAGGTGGATCATATGGGAGCTCAATTTCCAGTTTCTGGAGGAATCTCCATATCGATTTCCAGAAAGGTTGAACTAGACAGCATTCCCACCAGCAGAGGATAAGAGTTCCTTTCTCTCGCATCCCCATCAACACTGCTTGTTCTCATTCTTTGTGATGTGTGCCAATCTCTGTGGTGTGAGGTGGTACCTCATAGTTGTTTTGATTTGCATCTCCCTGATGATTAGTGATGTGGAGCATTTTTTCATGTGTCTTTTGGCCATTTGTATTTCTTCATTCTCAAAATGTCTGTCCATTTCTTCTCCTCATTTTTTGATAGGATTAGATGTTTTTTTCTTGTAAAGTTCTATCAGTGCCTTGTATATTTTGGAGATTAGCCCCTTATCTGATGGGTATTGGGTGAATAGTTTCTCCCACTCAGTGGGGGGCTCTTGATTCCTGCAAGCTATTTCTTTTGAGGTGCGGAAGCTTCTCAGTTTAATATATTCCCATCTGTTAATCTCTGCTTTCATTTGCTTGGAGAGTGCAGTTTCCTCATTGAACATGCCTTTAGGCTCAATTTCCTGGAGTATTTTACCTACGTATTGTTCTATGTCTTATGGTTTCGGTTCTGATTTCGAGGTTTTCATCCATTTGGATTTTACCTTCGTACATAGTGTTAGTTGGGGGTCTAAGTTCAATTTTTTTGTAACTGGCTAGCCAGTTGTGCCAACACCACCTGTTGAATAGGCTTTCTTTGCTCCATTTAAGATTTCTTGCTTCTTTATCAAAAATTAGGTGATTGTATGTCTGGTGAACATTCTCTGAATATTCAAGCCTATTCCACTGATTTGAGGGCCCATCTTTATTCCAATACCATGCTGTTTTGATAACTATTGCTTTGTAGTATGGTATAACGTTGGCAAAAGTAATTCCTCCCATATTCTATTTCCTAATGATTGCTTTAGCTATTCTATGGTGCTTATTGTTCCAAATGAATTTCAGAAGTGCCGGATCCACATCTTTGAAGAATGTCATGGGTATCTTTAGATGGATCACATTAAATCTGTACAATGCTTTGGGGAGTATTGCCATTTCAATGATGTTAATCCTGCCTATCCATGAGCAGGGTATGTGCTTCCATTTCCACGTGTCCCCTCTTATTTCTTGGAGCAGTTTTATAGTTTTCTTTGTATAGGTCCTTCACATTTTTAGTCAAGTTGATTCCAAGATATTTGAGTTTGTGTGGCACTATTGTGAATGGGTTTGTTTTCTTAACGTCCATTTTTTCCTTATTACTATTTGTGTATAGAAAGGCCATTGATGCTTATGTGTTAATTTTTTAGCCTGCCAACTTGCTATATGAGTTTATTGTTTCTAGATACTTTTTGCTAGAGACTTTAGGGTTTTCTAAGTAGAGTATCATGTCATCTACAAACAGCGAGAGCTTGACTTTTTCCTTTCCTATCTGGATTCCCTTGATATCTTTTTCTTGCCTAATCGCTATAGCAAGTACTTCCAGTGCTATGTTGAATAGGAGTGGTGAGAGAGAATAGCCTTGTCTTGTGCCAGAATTTAGAGGAAAGGCGTTCAGTTTTCTCCATTGAGGACAATATTTGCCTCTGGCTTGTGGTAGATAGCCTTAACTATATTGAGAAAGGTTCCTTCCATTCCTATCTTGCTGAGAGTTTTGATCAAGAATGGGTGTTGGACCTTATCAAATGCTTTCTTTGCGTCTATTGATATGATCATGTAATTTTTATTTTTCTTGTTGTTGATGTTGTGTATTATGTTGATATATTTACGGATGTTAAACCAGCATTGCATTCCTGAGATGAAACGTACTTGTTCGTAGTGGATGATCTTCTCAATGAGGCATTGAATCCTATTTGCCAGGATTTTGTTGAGGATCTTTACATCTGTATTCATTGGCGATATTGGTCTGTAATTTTCTTTTTTTTTGGTAGCATCTCCATCTGGTTTATGTATCAAGGTGATGTTGGCTTCATAAAAGCTATTGGGAAGTGTTCCTGTTTTTTCGATTTCATGAAAGAGTCTTGCCAGGATTGGTAGTAGTTCCTCTTGAAATGTTTGAAAGAATTCATTAGTAAACCTTTCTGGGCCTGAACTTTTGTTTTTGGACAGACATTTGATTACTGTCTTAATTTCCTCAATAGTGACGGGTTTGTTTAGATATGCTACATCCTCTTTATTCAAACGTGGAAGATTTTAGGAGTCTAAGAATTTTCTTTTGGTTTTTGGGCCACATCTGGCAGTGATCAGGGGTTATTCCTGGCTATCTGCTCAGAAATAGCCCCAGGCAGGCACAGGGGACCATATGGGACATCAAGATTCGAACCAACCACCCTAAGTCCTGGGTCGGCTGCTTGCAAGGGAAACACCGCTGTGCTATCTCTCCAGCCCCAGGAGTCTAAGAAATTATCCATTTCTTCCAGGGTCTCATTTTTAGTGGCATAGAGTTTCTCAAAGTAGTTTCTGATTATTCTTTGAATCTCTACCATATCAGTAGTGATCTCTCCTTTTTCATTCCTAATATTAGTTATCAAGTTTCTCTCTTTCTTTCTCTCTCTCTTTGTTAGTTTTGCCAGTGGTCTTTTGGATTGTTTTTTGGGTTTCCACTTCACTGATTTCTGCTCCCAGCTTTGTTATTTCCTTTTGCCTCCCTATTTTTGAGTCATTTTGTTGAGCACTTTCTAATTCTATGAGCTGCATCATTAAGCTATTGCCCCTTCTTCTTTCCTGATGTGTGATTGCAAAGTTATAAATTTTCCTCTCAGTATTGTTTCTCTGTGTCCCATAGGTTCTGGTAGTTTGTGTCTCCATTGTCATTTGTTTTCAGGAAGGTTTTTATTTCCTCTTTGATTTCATCTTGGACCCACTGGTTATTCAGTATTAGGCTGTTTAACTTCGAAGTATTAAATTTTTTCTTCTGTGTCCCTTTGTAGTTCACATTTAATATCAGGCCTTGTGGTCAGCGAAGGTAGCCTGCAAAATTTCTATCTTCTTGATATTATGGAGGTATGTTTTATGTCCTAGCATGCAGTCTATCCTGGAGAATGTCCCATATATATTAAAGAAGAATGTATATCCAGGCTTCTGGGGTGGAGTGTCCTGTATATATCTACTAGGCCTCTTTCTTCCATTTCTCTTTTTAGGTCTAATATATTCTTGTTGGGTTTCAGTCTGGTGACCTCTCAGTGTTGACCATGCAGTGTTGAGATCTTCCACAATTGTTGTGTTGTTATTGATATTATTTTTCAGATTTGCAACAATTTTATTAAATACTTTGCTGACCCCTCATTTGGTGAATATATGTATAGGAGAGTATTTCTTCCTGCTGTACATATCCCTTGTTTAATAGAAAATGTCCATCTTTGTCCCTTACAACTTTCCTAAGTATAAAGTTTGCATCATCTGATATTAGTATGGCCACTCCAGCTTTTTTATGGGTGTTGTTTGCTTAGATGATTTTCTTCTAGCCTTTTATTTTGAGTCTATGTTTGTTCTGACTATTCAGGTGTGTTTCTTATAGGCAGCAGAAGGTTGACTTGAGTTTTTTGATTCATTTAGCCACTCTGTGTCTCTTAACGGGTGCTCAATGTCCATTGACATTGAGAGAAAGAATTGTCCTGGGAGTTAGTGCCATCTTTCTATCAAAGTTTGGTGTGTCTGTTGGTCAGTCTTGTCTTAAAGTATGCTGTTCAGTTTTTCTCTTAAGTGTGGTTTTGAGTCTGTAAAGTTTCTGAGCTGTTGTTTGTCTGTGAAACTACATATTGTTCCATCAAACCTGAAAGTGAGTTTTTTGGGTGCAGTATTTTAGGCGAAGCATTTATTTCATTGATTCTTGTCAATGTGTCCCACCACTGTCTTCTGGCCTTGAGTGTTTCTGGTGACAGGTCTGCAGTAAATCTCAAGGATGTTCCTTTGAATGTAGTTTCTCTTTTCGATCTTGCTGCTTTCAGAATTCTGTCTCTATCTGTGGAATTTGTCATTGTGACTAGTATGTGTCTTGGGGTGTTTTTTCTGGGGTCTCTTTTAGTTGGTACTCTTAGGGCATGCAGGATTTGATTGCATGTATTCTTTGGCTCTGGTAGTTTCTCTTTAATAATGTTCCTGACCATTGATTCTTCATGGTGATTTTCTTCCTGGGTCTCTGGGACTCTAATGATTCTTAAGTTGTTTCTATTGAGCTTATCATAGACTTCTATTTTCATCTGTTCCCATTCTTTGAGTAATTTTTCCATTGTTTGATCATTTGCTTTAAGGCTCTTTTCCTATTTCTTCTGCTGTATGGAATTGCTATTCATCTCATCTTCCTGTGTACTAATTCTATCCTCAGCTGCTTTAAACCCATGGTAAATCTCAACTATATTTTTCTTCAATTCATCTTCTGAGTTTTTCAGACCTGTTATTTGACCTGAAATTTCAGTTTGGAGTTTTCTGATTTCTATCTTCATATTCTCTTTGTTCTTATTAGTGTTTTCTTCTATACTTCCTTTGAGTTCTTTGAACATCTTCCATATTGTGACTCTAAACTCGTTTTCTGATAGACTGACTAGTTGGTTGGTCATGTTCAAGTCATCAGAGTTGCCATCGTCTTTCTCTATGTCTAGCGCTGTTCTGCGTTGTTTCCCCATTGTCACAATTGTATTGTGGACTTTTCTACTTGTTGTGGATGTATTCATTGGCTAAATGATGCGTTCCTCTGGCTCCTCCCTTTCTGGGCATGTAAACTCACCTACAGGGAAGGCTAGCCGTCCGCAGATAAGCCACTAACAGGATGAAATCAGGCCGAGAATGCAGCACAGCTCAGAAGATTGGCAGATAGGGGTGCTGGCATCTCAGTTCCAGTTCCAGCAGAGTTCCTCTCCCCAAATTTAAACTGTATTATAATGCAATAGTGTTGCTTTGGAGAGAGATACCTACACAAAACGATCTCCTTGGCCCTTTGGGATATAAAGAAACATATGAAATAATAAATATCTAAAGCAGTGACAACAAAAAACGTGAGAACAGGGGTTCAGTAGGGTATATGCAGTTGAGGCCTAGGGGATGATATGGATCATCATATAATGTGGGTATTGGAATAAAGACAGACCCTCAGATCAGTGGCATTGGCTTGAGTACTCAGAGAATGTTTCCTGGACATACAATCACCTATCTTTGATAAAAGAGCAAAAAATCCTATGTGGAGCAAAGAAAGCCTCTTCAACAAGTGGTGTTGGCACAACTGGCTAGCCACTTGCAAAAAATTGAACTTAGACTCCCAGCTAACATTACGTATGAAGGTAAAATCCAAAAGGATTAAGACCTCTATATCAGAGAAAGTTACACTTGATGGGTTTTCAGGCATAATGTCTCAGGTCTAACTCTGTACCCCCAAGTGCAGCCCATCAAACAGTACTGACACAAGAGAAACATTAAGAAATATTTTATGCCCTGTAGTTTACAGCATGCTACTGAGGGTTTCCCACACACCCTCATCGCCTTCCCTCTTTCACCCAGGTGATTCTTTCCCCACATTATATCATGACCCATATCATTCTTTAGGCCCCAACTGCATGTACCCTACTGAAACCGAGTTCTTCTGTTCTTTGTTTTCACTGGCTTTAGACATTTATTATTTCATATTATGTTTCTTTATATCCCAGAGTTCCAAGGAGATCGTTTTGTTTAGTTCTCTCTTTTTCTCTCTCAGTAACTTCATTTACTATAATACTTTTCAGGTCCCTCCATTGGAGCAGCCAATTGCATGACTTTATCTTTTCTCATGGCTATGTAATATTTCATTGTGTAGATGTACCAGAGTTTTTTATGTATCATCATTTCTTGGTCACTTGGCTTCTTTCTCAGTTTGACTATTGTGGATAGTGGTGCATGGAACATTGGGGATAAATGTTTTTTCTTCATTTTCCTTCTGGATCTCTGCAATATATTCCAAGAAGGGGGAGCTAATGGGTTGAATGAAAGCTTGATTCCTAGATTTTTAAGGAATATTCAAATTGTTTTCCAGTTAGGTAGGTTTAATCAGATACCATGAGGTTTAATTTTATAGAGTTGGACACAGTCCCAGTATCCAGTCTACATCCCACCAGCAGTCAACGACAGTACCTTTCTTCCCACATCCACACCAGCACAGGTGGTGTTTGTTCTTTGTGGTGTTCGAGTCTATCTCATTGATGGATGTGGTAAAAATATCACATTGTGGTTTTTACTGCATCACCCTGATGGTTAGTGATGTGGAGCATTTCATATGCCTTTTGGCCATTTGTATTTCTTCTTTGAGGAAGTTTCTGTTATTCTCTTCTCCATTGATTTTTTTTGTTTGATTTTGTTTTGTGGCCACACCCAGTGGTACTCAGAAATGACCGATGGGAGGCTCAGGAGAACATATGGGATGCCAGCGATCTAACATGGGGCAACCATGTGCAAAGCAAATGCTCTGGTCCTTCCCATTTTTTGATGGAGTTGAATCCTTTTATTTTCTTACAAATTCTACCAGGGCCTCATATGTCCCCAATATTAAGCCTTTCTCTTAGGGGTGCTGGGTGAGTCATTATCCCACTTCTGGGCTGTCTTATCTTAGTCTTAGCTCCCTTGGAGGTACAGAATCTCCTTCATTTCCAGGCATCCAGAGTTAATCTTTGTTTCCCCTTGGTTAGTGTTTACAGCTCAAGGATACCTCTTGCTTTAAGGTCATGGACACTTCTCCTGAAACAGGGTATGCAAGGTCAATAGATGACTGGTTCCTTTGGACACCTGGGAGTTGCACATGCTTCAAGGAAAACATGGATTTAGGTCTGTATGATGTGAATCCAAACCAGCCTCTTGTTCCCAGACCTTCAGAGCTGATCTGGGTCCTTGTCACTCCAGAGATGGTTCAGTCTGGGGGCACATTTCACTGGGCCCTGAATGACCAGCCCCATATTTACAACATCACTGAATCTTGCTTGTTTTTCCCAGTTTGATTCAATGTCCTCTGTGAAGTCCCATGTCTCTAAGCCCCTGTCTCTTTTCCTTGCCTCTCTGTCTCCTACTCTCTCTGTCTCCTCATATCTGCTTCCACATCTCTCTGTCCTTCATCTCTACATCTTATGTCTCTCATCCTCCCCATTATTTGAATGTACACTGTAGATGGATTTAGGATATGCACACTTACACCCTCGCCACACACACATCCAGACAAACACTTAACTGGTTTTACTTCGTATCTTGGCACCTTCTGTGTAATTGCAGTTCACCTCAGACATCACCTCCCCTCATCACTTTTCGTCTCTTTCCCTTGCTTGGAGGTGGACCCTGATCCTGTCCTCACCCTCACCTCAGTTTCCTCTCAGGTCCTCACACAGGACCCTTGCATCACAGAGCACTCAGCTATCTCACATGCTGAGTCTTCCCCAATGGCCCGGCCCACCTCAGCTCAGCTGGGCACCTTCTCCTGGCTTCTCACATATGAGCCCAGAAGTCCCTTGCCTGGGTTCAGTGCCAGACTCTACCAAGGACAGGGAGCCCCTTATCTCCTGCTCTCCTCATGTTTTGGGTTTGTCCTGCTGCTTCCTAACTCCACAGTCTCCCAACACTGCCCTGCAGCATAGGGTGTATAGACTCTTGGATTCTCTTATGGAAATTCAACCCGTGCAGCCACAGTACAAGTAGCAGAGGCCCCGTCACTTGGGACACAGACACTGTTAAGTCCCACCACTGCCCTTCAGCATGTAGTAACCTTTCTATGCCAAAGAAGCTGCTAGAGGTTCAACCATCTCATCCATGTATAGAGAGGATGATAAAAGTGGCCAAAATAGGAAATAGACACTGAAGTTGATTGACACCCTTTAACTACCTTGCTGGAAGAGACTCCTTGTGTTCTAGTTTCACTGGCACAGAGCTGACTTGGTGCTTCAAGGCCACCCTTTTGCCAAATGAGGCCCTGGGCCCAGCTGAGAAACGTCAGTACCCTCAGACCTGATCTCCCCACTTCTAGGACTTCGACCCTCCATCTCATTCCAGCCAGGCCCAAAGGTGCTCTTGGGCCACCCTGTGACCATCGTGTGTAGGGGACCTGCTGGGGCCTATGCATTCCGGGTGGAGAAGAAACACAAAGAAGATGGCACAACAGCGACACATAAGAGCTGTGACAGCATGGACCTGAACTGTTGCTCCCAGAACCTGACACCTATGAACTGTAGCTATGTAAATCAGACTACTGTGTCCAGGGATGATTCATATAAGACACAGACCCAGTTCCACATCCAGAAGGTTTGTAAAGGTTCTGTGGGAAGTTACCGCTGCCGCTACTGTAACAGTGGCCGATGGTCTGTGCCTAGCGACTCCCTGGAGCTGGTGGTGACCTCCGAAGATGACTCTGATCGGAACACAGGTTTGTGCTAGGTCTGTGACACAGCAGGTTCAGATTCCCAACACTGATTTCCCGTCATAAGTCTCCATCCCAGTACAGCCATCACTCTGAGTCACATGGGACCTAGATCCCAAATCCTGGGCACCTTCCATGAAGGCCTGGATGTTAGGTCTTATTGGGAGGATGCCAGAGGTGGCCTGAAGTGCAGGGAGGACTGTGACCTACATGCCTACATAGGATAGGTTTTCTTTAGAGGAACAAGCAGCTGACTCTGTTTGGGGGACCCCAAACAGACTCCTCAGTGGAGAGTCTACAATGCAGGGCCTTCAGAACAGTGAAGGGGCTTTGGGACATTTGAGAAGAGTCCATGTGTGGGGTCAGGTTGGAGTTCTGATGACAGAAAGCAACTCAGATTCCCAGTTTTCATCCTGCAGGAAGGGGAACAGGAATGACCTTGTTCAGGCAGCCCCACTAAGAGTCTCTCTTTGTCCTGCACACAGTGAATGAGACGGACCCAGTTTCTCCCACATTGCAGCCCTCCTCAGAAGGTGAGTACAATTCAGTTCATGACCCCAGGTGGGAATTTTGGGGGTAGAGTGGAATCTTGATTCAACCCCCAGTTTGGGTGGTTCCACATGCAGATCAAGGCTGTCAATGTTAGTCACTTGGTGATAGGGTGGTGGTCACAGAACTCCAAACTGCAACTGTTTCAGGTCTGAACACCCCTCCCGATCCCATTGCAGCCACCAGACTCCAGACCTCAACTCTCACACCTGATTTCCAAACTCAGGCTATGAGTGCCTCAGCTGACTCACCTCATTCCCTAGACTCAGATCTGGTCTCATATCTTTCGAGCCCAGAACCCTGGTGGCCATCTGTGCTAGGGTATCAATAGTGCCCCTGGTCATTATTAGCCTCCCCTTGGTGCTGGCAGCACCCCTAGTGGATAGCAGTTGCTCTTCTTGTCAATAGGACCCCTGGTGGTCAGCAGCGTCCGCTGGTGCTCAGTAGCACCCTCTAGTGTTAAGTGGTGCCCTGGGTGGTCAGTCGTGCTCCTGGTAGTCAGTCAATAGAGCAGGTGATAATGAGCAGTGTCACCAAGTTTTCAGCAGCACCCCTTTTGGACAGCAGCTCATCATGGTAGTCACTTGTATGTGAGGGCATGGAGCCCCCAATTCAGGGCCACAAGCTCAGGGATAGGGGCTGGAATGAGATGGGAGCTGAACACCATATCCTGGGCTGATAACTGAAGACAGGGCAAACCCCCTCAGTCCCCGTGTGGGGGTTTCTGACAGATCGGGGGTATAGGAGAAAGAGGCAGCTCCACCTTGATATTGTACTCCTGAGTCCTACACCCAGCTCCTCTTTAGGGAAAAGGTCCCAGTATAGAGCCCCCTTCACCTCTGGTGTGATAATGTAGGGTGGGTTCTGGACATTGATTTTGAAGACGCTGGGCTCTCCTGTTGGCTGACTTGGGTTGGGGGGATCTCAGTGTGTGTGTGTGTGTGTGTGTGTGTGTGTGTGTCGTGTGTGTGAGATTTCATCTTAGAACCTGGAGTTTCCTAGTGTAGGAATGTGGGGGGTCTTAAAATATGCATGACTCTGAGATGGGTTCTATGTTCCCCAGCACAATCTACTTTCTGTGACTCTAGAAACCCACGTGATCAGTGCCCTAGGACAATGGGAATCCCAACCACACAGTACCCAGAACTGCAGGGACAAGTTTGGGCAGGGATGGATAGGGGCCCCTCTTTCCCACCTGTTGGTGAAGCCCTGCTTCTGTTTCTAGCACCCAGCACCCCATCCTGGCCATCCTGGAGTCCATCTGTGGCCAACCAAGTTCGCCTGGTCCTGGCAAGTTTGATCCTGCTCGCCCTCTTGGGGATCCTGGCAGAAGCTTGGTACAGTGAGCATCAAAGCAAGGGGCAAGTTCTGCAGGACCACACGACCCCCAGTTCCAGGAGGGGCCTGTGTTAGTGGAAGACACCTGTGGAGCCAGGGTCTTTCTGCACAAGAAAGGACAGTGTCCCAGCAGTGGGCAAGCTGCCAACAAGCTTGACCCTTGCCTATTGGAGACTCCAGGCTCACAGGAAAAGCATCTCAGCTTGCACCCTCTCAGCACCCCATGTTCAGCTTATCCTGCCCCATGAGCCTTCTCCCCTCTTCCATGTTCCTGGCCCCACACCCTGCAGTCTGTGGGCATCCCTGGACCATCTCAGCTTCTCTGGAAAGAAGACAGGCTCTCCCATCCTGCATGTGACCTCTGCCTTGTTTCTGTGGGATCTAGAACACCTTACCCCCACCATGGTCCCTGCTATTGCACAGAAAGGAGACGAACCTACAGCAACCTGGAAGCTGAAATTTCTCCAAACAATGATATAGTTTGAGCTGAAGAGGATTGGCTCAGAGACACCAGTTAAGAGAGGGGCTCTGAGATTTCTCTCAGCAGAACATAGAGCCAAAGTAAAGTTAGTAAAACTACCTAAAGGAAGCCAAGCACTGGTCCATGGAACTGAGTTTTCAATGGCAGAGGCCCCCGGTGGTTGAGCTGAAGGGGCTGGCTCTGGGAGCAAATGATCATTGGTGTATGAAGCTATAATCGTAAAAGGATTGTAAAAATGGTGCCTGAAATAAAGCACTGCTACAAGCACAGTGACTGTAGTAAATGAGAAAGGGGGAAGTTAGGAATCCCGCAGAAGAGCAACCCATGCTGTGGAGAAGTTAGAACCCCTGGACTGTAGGTGAAGAAATAAAATGCCACTGGTGATTTGGCCAGAGCAAGAGCACAGTGGGTAGGGAGTTGCCTGGCTCACAGCCGACCTATGTTAGATCCTCACCTCCCATAGGACTCCCCAAGCACTGCCAGGAGTGATTGCTGAGAAGAGAGCCAGAGTAACTCCTGAGCACTGGTGAATGTGGCCCCAAAATAAAAAATAGAAAAGAAAATCAACAATAAAAAAAAAAAGAAAAGACAAGACACTGGCATTGCAACAGATATTCTGGGAGACCCAGAATTCCCCTGTAGGTGGGCAGTGATGTTTGGAGGTGCAGCAGAGGATCCTTTCCAGCATCCTAAAGGATCTTGGGGCTCCTACAAAGTGAGGAAAGAGACAGAGACAGGGTCCAGAGACAGTTCTGGCTTCAAGGGTGGAGGGACAGGCCATGAGTTAAGGGAGGCAGAAGCTTCTAGAATCTAGAGATATGCAGGAGAGGGTTCCCACATCATGGTGCTCTGCCAACCACCTGGCTTGCTTTGGGGCCCCCTCCCCACTGGTGCCTGATGAGTCTGCATGGTCAAGAACCCCTGGATTATTAGGTGTCCAAAGGCCTAGTGCTCTGGTGAGAGGTCAATTATAAACTACTGGAGGAGGGAATTTCAGGTGTAAGAGAGAAAGGAGCTAGGGTGTGGTGGAAGGAGTTAGGGTTGTTGCAATTCAGCCCTCGATGGGGTTGACTGATGGAGGGATGGAGGATGAGGCCTTTCTCCTCCAGCTCAGACCACACATCTATTATCCTGTTCAGCCTGCGGTTCTGAGGTGAATGTGGCGGGTAGAAAGCTAACAGGAAGTCAGGCTTCTGAAGAAAACAGTTTTTATTCAGAAGAACAGGCTGAAGCCAAAAAGCCCCAGAATCAGCCCCAGGAAAAATGTCCCTCACCTTCCACAGACTATTGCTTTTCTACCCCAGAATCAGGTACTACCCGATTGTGGGAGCAGAATCAGGTACCAGCTTAGGGTGAGAGCAGAATTCCAGGTCACAACTGAGGGTAGGGCAAATCACTGATCAGGGTAGGATCAGTAACATAATAATCCCATTGAAATGTTTACATATGAAACAATTCCCCCCTTTTTAGTAAACAAAGAATAATATACAAAAGTAAGTAATACTGCCTACAATTATTAAAGGAAAAACTAGTCAATAATAAAAGAGCGACTGTTTGCATAAGCACATCACAGGAAAATGTAAAGAAAAGCTTCTAACATAAACACAGGGTGTCTAAAACCAGAAACATGTGTCAAGGAATCAACTACAAGCTCCTGAGATGATAGATCTATGACGTACAAGATGAAGAATTCCAAGTAGGTTCTTCCTTGGAGAAGCAGATGGGCAATCTGAAATTCAATGATCAAGGATCTAGTAGGTGATGGGGAGCTCCCGGGGCAATCAGAAAGCCCAATTGTAATCCGCAGACATAGATCCTTCGAAGAGACTCCAGAAAGGTTGTGAAGCAGGTGAGAAGCATCTTTTCTTTATTTGTTGTTGTTGTTTTTTGCTGTTTGGTTTTTGGTTCACACCTGACAGCTCTCAGGATTTACTCCTGGCTCTATGCTCAGAAATCGCTCCCGGCAGGCTCAGGGGACCATATGGGACGAACCTTCTGCATGAAAGGCAAATGCCTTACCTCCATGCTATCTCTTTGGCATATTTTCCATTCAAGTCCAGGTAGACCAGAAAGCCCACCTTTTAGACCCTTATTTTGGAGGAAGAAGCATATACCCCCTGCACAGTGGGGGGCCACTGCAATGATGATTAGTAAGCATCGGAACTTAATCCAAGTTCTTAATCCAGGCAGAAGTTCATATAAGGTCTAAAACTGATTTACCAAGTATGGCTGATTATTTATAGAAGGGAGCTTAAGTCACAAACCAGAACAAAATGTTTAAGGTAGCAAACCTCTCCGTGTAAAAAAAAACAATTTGAGGGTTCATTCAAAATGGATAGAACCTCCTTTTAAACCTACTATTTTTGCCTATGATGTGCCCACGCAAAACCCCCTGAGAACCGACAAAAATATCATTTAGGAAATTATAGACAACAATATCTAACCTACTAACCTAAAGTCAAGAAAGCAAAACTGTAATGTAATACATCAATTCCTAAAATAGAAAAACATTAATTACAATAGTCAAAAGAAGTGTAGTACCAAATATAAGTTCAAAGGATTACAATTATAAGAAAAATACAAAATGTGAAAATTTCTACAGAGTCCAATACCAGTCTGTAAATATCAGGGATCTGGAACTCTGAAAAGACCAGCAAAAGACACCTGATGGGTCTGGAAAAGTGGGTTGAAGCCAGGTACAGAAGATAACATCAAGCTGAATGAAGAAGAAAGGCCATACAGGAATCCATACAAGGGCTTCCACTCTTCAATTGCCACTGTTGGGGCATCCCCAAGCATTACATCATTGCCATCATGAGTGGGCTGGGTTTCTGCATTTCCTTTGGGATTCAGTGAAATCTTGGGGTAGCCATTGTAGAAATAGTTAACAATAGCACTGTGTATGTGGATGGAAAACCAGAAATTCAGATAGCACAGTTTAACTGGGATCCAGAGACTGTGGGTCTTATCCATCGATCTTTTTTGGTTTGTTTGTTTGTTTGTTTGCTTTGGGGCCACACCAGGCAGTTCTCCTGACTATCTGCTCAGAAATAGTTCCTGGCAGGCAGAGGGGACCATATAGGATGCCGGGATTTGAGCCAACTACCTTAGGTCCTGGGTCAGCTGCTTGCAAGGCAAACACTGCTGTGCTATCTCTCCGGTCCCCCATGGATCATTTTTCTGGGGTTACATTGTGACTCAAATTCCAGGTGGCTTCATTTACAACAAGTTTGCAGCAAACAGGGTACAAAACTCCAGCAGTCAAGGATTTCTTCCTCAGGCCGAGATCAGGAGTCTTGTAGTTGTGAGTGAAGGAGATGATTTGCACATGTGAAGGAAATCATAAAAATTAAATGTTAAGGACTAGGAAGAGAGAGAGGGAATGATAAGGAAGACTAAATTGGGAAAGATAAAGTTGGGAAAAAGGGAATTATATACAAAATATGTAAAATAGACATACACAGAACAAGACATACACATATAGACTTCACAAAATGTATGGCCATAACACTCACTCATATCAAAAAATATTTGTTGGAAAAGATCCAAAATAGAGCAAAAAATCAGTTGAATCAACTAAAAGCACTTTAAAATCTAATAGGTGGCAAACTGTTTAGATCAGTGGTCCTCAAAATATGGCCAGCGGGCCACATATTGTATTTGTTCCCATTTTGTTTTTTCACATCAAAATAAGATCTATGTAGTGTGCATAGGAATTTATTTGTAATTTTTTGTTTTGTTTTGCTTTTGTTTTTGGACCACACCCAGTGGTGCTCAGGGGTTCCTCCTGGCTGTCTGCTCAGAAATAGTTCCTGGCAGGCCATATGGGACCATATGGGACACCATGATTCAAACCAACCACCTTAGGTCCTGGATCGGCTGCTTGCAAGGCAAACGCCACTGTGCTATCTCTCCTGGTCCTTGTTCATAATTTTTGCTTTTACTATAGCCTAGCCCTCCAATGGTCTGAGGGACAGTGAACTGGGTCCCTGTTTAAAAAGTTTGAGGACCCCTGGTTTAGATGAATCATTTCAAATTCAAAAAAAAATTTAATGGCAGAGCAGAGCAGATCTGAAAGAGAATTTTGTGCATAGTACAAACATGGAAAACTCTACTATAAATGTATAACAATATATATACACAAAGTTATTATATAACAGTAACTCTATGATAGTCAATCATAGGTGAGAAGCACTGTGAAGAAAGATCACCTAAAAGGTATTGTTATGTTAGCATTATGAATTCATTTCCATCTTAAAACAGTTATTGAGAGTCCAGGTTCAGCCTGTTCGAGCACCATTATGTTGCAATTCAGCCGTCGATGGAGTTGACTGATGGAGGGATGGAGGACGAGGCCTTTCTCCTCCAGCTCCGACAACGTGTCTGTTACCCTGTTCAGCTGGCGGTTCTGAGGTAAATGCAGCGGGTAGAAAGCTAACAGGCAGTCAGGCTTCTGAAGAAAACAACTTTTATTCAGAAGAGCAGACTGAAGCCAAAAATCCCAGAATCAGCCCCAGGAAATAAGCCCCTCACCTTCCACAGACCATTGCTTTTCTACCCCAGAATCAGGTACCACCCAATGGTGGGAGCAGAATCAGGTACCACCCTAGGGTGGGTACAGAATTCCAGGTCGCACTGATCAGGGTAGGCTCAGTAACATAGTAATCCCTTTGAAATGTTTACATACACAACAAGGGTGAAGTGAGAGTGGTCATGATATAGTGGGAGGGGTCTTGACACAATGGAGAGTTCATTGCCTAGTGGGGCTTATTGTGTAGTTTGAGGGGTTAGGGTGAAGTGATGACAGAGAAGGTAAGGTTCAGTGGAAGGAATTGGGATATAATAGGGAGAATTTCGGGTGAGATGGAGGTTTTAGGGTGCAGTGAGGACCTGAGGAAGAGTAATAATACAGTGGGAGGATATATGGTGCATTGGGAGCAACTGGGGTAGTGAAAGGGGGTCAACCAGAGCCTTTCTCCCGCAAGATTGACCCCACTGCAGTGAGGACCCAACCTGGTCAGGGCAGGGGAAAGTGCTTTGAAATACAATGTCAGTGCCTGACAGGCAGCACC
>PVKC010003768.1:0-16561 GCA_004027635.1 Crocidura indochinensis
ATCAATTAAAAGCAATATCTAAAATTTGTTTTCTGGTTCAATGGTTGTCAAAAGTAAAACAAAGAAGTAAATAAAAACAAAGAGAATCAAAAAGATAATCCAAAATTGTGCTCGATTCGGCAGCACATATACTAAAATGACAGTCAAAAACTGTTAAAATAGGGCCTGGAGAGATAGCACAGCGGCGTTTGCCTTGCAAGCAGCCGATCCAGGACCAATGGTGGTTGGTTCGAATCCCGGTGTCCCATATGGTCCCCTGCCAGGAGCTATTTCTGAGCATCAGCCAGGAATATCCCCTGAGCACCACCGGGTGTGGCCCAAAAACTAAAACAAAACTGTTAAAATAGGGGCTGGAGCAATAGTACATCAGTAAGGCATTTGCCTTGCACTCAGCCAACACAGATTCGAATCCCAGTGTTCCATATTATAGTCCCCCATGCCTGCCAGGAGCAACTTCCAAGCTCAGAACCTGGAGTAACTCCCCCATACTGCCAGATATGACCCCCAAACCAAAAAAAAAAAAAAAAAGTCATAAAAATTTTTGTTAAAATATTTAGGTATAATAATATAATTGTGATTATAACTCAAAAAATAACCCTCATCATTTAGTTAGCTATTAAAATATGTAGAATTGAAATAAAAATTGTCTGATAAGCATAAAAGCCTGATAGTCATGGTATATGTAAATGCCAACAAAGAGAATTATTATTAAAAAAGTTGGGCGATTTAGCTATAAAGTAACATGTTATAATATAATCACATTTCTATAAAGCTACATGTAAACATTAAGCAGAATTAATTTTAAGCCAATTTAATGTTTTCCATTTTTTCCATTATGCCTCTCCTTTTGGGGTGGGGGGGTTCTTAGGTGGGATGAGGGATCTTCTAAGCAGTATTCAAGGAGTGATACTTGGCCAGTCTTGAGTCAGTGCTCTGGGCCACTAGTGCTACCCTTGCAGTACTGGAAATAAAATCTGGGATCTCTGCATCCAGGCATGCACTCCAGTTCTTTGAGTCATCTCCCCAGTCTATATAAAACCTTTCTATGATTTGCTGGGGACTGAAGCAGGGTATGCTAGGCATATGCTTTACTAATGACTCCCCAAGCACCACCAGGAATGATCCCAAGGATTAAGCGGGAGTAAGCTTGAGCACCACTTGGTATAGCAAACCACTTGGGTTTGCTACTTTTGTTGCTGTTGTTGTTTTCATTTTGTGTGCCTTTTTTTGTTTTTAGTTTAGGACCGTGGTTACTGTGTAGTGGTTGTCTTTACTGCTGTGGTGCTTTTTGGATTTTTCTTTTTGTATTGTTGTTGTGTTTCTCTACCTTTTTCCCTTTCTCCTCTCAAGTTAATATTTATAGCCTCTAGAAGGACTCCACCCATTATTTGCTTGTTTGGTTTTTATTCCATTTTATTTTTTTTTCTCTTCTTCAAACAGAACCACATAACTTGAACATCTTGTTCCACCTCTCAAATTGAGGAAATAATGGAAGGTACCAAGACCAAACAGTTGTATGGCCACTAAGTAGTAATAAAAATGATCAGATTTAAACACCAAACCCTAAGCCAACGACAACAGAATCAATACCTAATCTACAATAAGACATACACGGAGGGGACCACTTATACTAGCAGCCCAAGGGGTAAGGGAGGGAGATAGAGGATTCATGCTGGGAACGGGGGTGGAAGGAGAATACTCTGGTGGTGGGAATTCCACCAATTCAATATCATTATATACCTAAAATATTACTCTGAAATATTTGTAACCCACTTTGGTCAACATAAAAATTATTATTAAAAAAAGAGATAATAACACACACATTAAAAAAAAACACTGAATCACATCTCCAACTTTATGTTTTTTGGTAGACAATTATTGTGAAAGCCCATAGAAATAATATAGCAGACAGGTTGCTTGCCTTACACATGGTCAACACAGGTTTAATCTCCATATATATATATGGAGGTTCAATCCCATATAGTAACCCCCAAGCCTACCAGAAGTGATTCCTAAGTGCAGAGCCATGAGTAACCCCCGAGCATTACATGTGTAGCACAAAGAAATAAAACCAAAAAGATTTATGAAGAGACTAAAGTGTAACTCAGCAGTACAGCATATGCTCTCCAATGTATGAGATCCTACATTTGATACCCGGCACCCAATTATCTTTTTAAATATTATCACAAATATTTTAATAACCAGAATATGAGTGGAATTTGGAAGTGGAATAAATCACAGAATTTATCTACAACTTCAAGATACCTATTTATTCTTTTTTTATTTTGGTTTTTGGGCCACATCCAGTGATGCTCAGGGGTTACTCCTGGCTATGCACTCAGAAATCGCTCCTGGCTTGGGGGACTATATGGGACACTGGGTATAAAACAGAGGTCTGTCCTGGTTCAGCTTCATGCAAGGCAAATGCCCTACCACTGTGCTATCTCTCCGGCCCAATATCTGTTCAAAGTTTTAGGTTATTAAACAAAGAGTAGTCAAAACAGTTGAATCAACTTTTAGAAGTAACTCAATTATATCTGACAAGGTATAATAGATAGGCTTTTTGCATCACATGAATCCCAGGAAGACCAGAACTGGGGAAAAGCTGATTAAGATGAGATAGAAGAAAAAAGGCAAGTTAATGACAATAACCTACCTGGAAGTCAGTGCACAGATGACCTTGCTCCACTGCTCCACCACTGCTGGGTGGTGCCTCCAGTTAGCTACCATCTCCTTGGCTGTTTTCCAGTAAGGAGGTGTTGGGAAGCACCGAGTACATGCTAGTAACCATACCTCAAAGAGAACACCAATCAACTTCTCTGCTAGGTTCTCAGCTATGCCACCTTACAAACAAAAAGAAAATATGCCTTTGGTATATTTTTTGTGTATGAACCAGAAATAGAACAGAGCCCCAAAACACTAGACATGCTTGGCTTTTTTAATAATTACTTAATTTTCAATTTTTGTGTATGTTGTTGGTACTAGCCGCTTTTTCTCTCTAATTAAAGGCCTTTGGATTGGTCCTCATACTGCCTTCTAATTAGATGTCTCTCTATTGGTTCCTTTGGTTTACATTGCCTCCTCATCTGACTCTTTCCCCTCCCTTGGGGGTGGACCTTGTTTTTCCCAATAAAGGCTGCTTTGCCTAGCTTGGGTGTGCTGGGAGCCTTGATAGGCCCCCCCAGCCGTCCCCTCTTCTGCCCTGGGCCTCCAGGCAGGCTTTCCCTGGGTGCCAGCCCAGGCGGCCAGACAAGGTGGATCCTAACATGGGGTGTGCTGAGATTTGCTCTGTTGCACTAAGGTTGTCACTGGCAATTTCTTACCAGCCTACATGTTCAAAACTGCATCCCCTATCCTTAAGTTATGTTTTGCATATGAAGAATGTCCATTTTGTATTCTGCCCCTTCGCACACCCCTACAAAGTTCATTTTTATTCCTTAACTCTCTTACCCCCAACCATCAGTAACCCACATTATTCTTTTTACCTTCAGTACTGCACAATCCTAATCACAGACCAAAGTAGTGCATTGGACCCAACAATCCCCAACTATTTCAAAAGACATAAAATGTACATGGATGTCTTTTGAATATATTATGTGTTTTTTTTCTCTGACTTCTATAAGTCCATTTTTTTTTTTTTTTTTTTTTTGGTTTTTGGTCACACCTGGCAGTGCTCAGGGGTTACTCCTGGCTCCACGCTCAGAAATCACTCATGACAGGCTCAGGGGACCATACAGGATACCGGGATCCGAACCAATGACCTTCTGCATGAAAACAAACACCTTACCTCAATGCTATCTCTCTGGCCCCTGACTTCTATAAGTCTTACTAAATATTCTCTTATATAGTGACGATTCTAACCACTTTTTATCTTTTCTTCTCTTTGTGAGCCGTTCAATAAGGAATTTTGGTGAAAGAGTCCCTCAGTTTAATGCTTATGCTTGAACCATGTCATGGGGATTGTTGGACTTGTTCTTATGGCCCCTATATGCGCTGATAACGCCATGTGGCATTGTTCCTTGTTTGCATAGGCACATTAAAATGGGAAAATACTATACATACAAATAAGATCCTATCTAATAGAGATTGGAACACACAAATCTTGTAGTGCAACGGGACCTTACACCCTGAACATTGACATAATGACCTGGCACAGGTCTCAGAAGAATGGGCATTCTCCATTTACCCCTGAACCAGGGAAGCCATCCAAGAAACATCCTAGTTTAACATCACCTTCCTCTACCAGGGAAGACCCCACTGCTGCTCTGACACCGACCTGCTCAAAAGAAACTTCCCTTCACACTGAGAAGACTTAACAACAACAACAACAACAACAACAACAACTATCTGCTTACAGAACAGGGCTCTCTGCATTGCCCTACAATTGTGAAGTGAAACTAGAAGATGCTCTATATTCTTCAATGTAGGATATGCAGATTCCAGGATCTTTAATATAGAAACTTGATACCAACAACAGAGACTGTGTGAAAAAAAAAAGTGTGTTGGCACTACAGACAATGTCTTGGATTGGTCAAACTAGCTTGCCTGGAGCCTAGAGTTGGTCTTATGCCAGGAAACTTCAGGGGTAAGGTCTCCTTGTATTAGGCCAAGGTTTTTCCTTTCCATGTCCCTCATATTTTGGTGGGCCTATGCAAACAATATTTACCACTCTAACACCGTTTTTTACTGAGCTCCTTTGACTCTAATCCTTAATAAAAACCCACTTAAACTTTTGAGGTTGTGCATGGAAATGTAAAAAAATACTATGCCTTTCATGTTTAAGAAGTTGCATAAGTTTTATGGCTTTAGATTGCTTTGTGTGCTGCTAAGAAATATTACAATGTATCTGGGGACTTGAGGGACAAAGTAATTGTGCATGAGTTCTGTTCTTTGGCTGAAAGTTCCAAGTTAAGATATCAGCAAGGGGACTTCTTCTGAGAATTCTGTTTATGGGTGATTGTTCTTCCACTGTAACTTTACCTTGTCCTCTTTCTTTGCATCTTTGTTCTCATAATTAAAAATAATAATAAAAAAAAAGGCTGTTTTGGAGACCTGGAGGGGAAGCTATAATCTTGGCTTGTCATTTCATGTGGTAAAACAACCTGCTGTGGGTGAACAGCTTGCAGTGTGAGTTTCTGGCCTGCTATTCCTTCCCAACCATGTGTGGATTATTTCCTACATCGGAATTGCTGCCGGACCTTTGTCTCTTATCCTACCCGGAAATGCGAATCCTTCTCCCTCTTTGGGGATTGTAGAACACACAACCAATGATTTCACATATGTGAAGCAAAATAGTCTTTATTAAAACTTATTTAGAAATGGGCTGGAGCTATAGCACAGTGCTAGGGCATTTGCCTTGCATATGGCCGATCTGGAATGGATCCCGGTTCAATCCCCCCACATCTCATATGGTCCCCCGAGCCTGGCAGGAGCAATTTCTGAGTGCAGAGCCAGGACTAACCCCTGAGAGCTGTCAAAGTGTGATCCAAAAACCAAAACCAAAACAAAACAAAAAAAATTATTTAGAAAGATGCAAGGGAATGGACTTGGAATGATAGTACTTTAGTACATTAGTCTTGCACACAGTGGACCTGGATTTGGTCCCTGGTATTCCATATAGTTGCCCAAGACTACCAGGAGTTATCACTGAGTGCAGAGCTAGGAATAAGTCCTAAGCACTGCCAAGTGTGGTGTCCCTTCCCTCCAAAACAAATAAACAAAGATGTGTGGGAAGAAAAAGGGAAATACATGTGTTCAAGAAAGAATACTGGGGCCAGAGCAACAGTATAGCAGGTAGGGCACTTGCCTTGCAGCTGGTTGATCCTGGTTCAATCCCCAGTGGCCCATATGGTTCCCTGAACCTGTCAGGAGTAAACCCTGAGCATCACTGAGTATGGCCCAAAAACAAATAAAAATCCAAACAAATAAAAAGAAAGAATACTCCCGAGTGATAGCACAGTGAGTGCCTTGCATATGACCTACCCAAGTTTGATCCCTGGCTTCCCATATGGTCTTGAGCCTGCCAGGAGTAATTTCTGAGCACAGAGCCAGGAACACTGCCAAGTGTGGCCCCAAAACAAAGCAAAAAAAGAAAAAAAGAATATAGGCGAGGCCAGACAGAATGATACTATAACTCAGGGGTCCTCAAACTTTTTAAACAGGGGCCCAGTTCACTGTCCCTCAGACCATCGAAGGGTCAGACTATAGTGAAAACAAAAATTACGAACAAATTACTATGCACACTGCATACATCTTATTTTAATGTGAAGAAACAAAACAGGAACAAATACAATATGTGGCCCGCAGGCCATAATTTGAGGACCACTGCTATAAATCCTGAGACCTTTGCCTTACATGAGCCATCAAGGTTCCATTTCTGGTACCCTATATGGTCCCCAAGCCTGCCAGGGTAAGTTTACTACCACTGGTGTGGCCCAAAATCCAAAAAGAGAAAAATAAATAAAAACAAAAATAAAATAAAAATAAACAAAAAATTAAAAAATAAATAAATAAAAAGAGAACATAGGCTTCACCAGAGTGGAAACAGGCAAAGAAATGTGAGGATGAGCAAACAAGGTAAGTGTTTAAGAGAGAACATAGGCTTGCAAAACAAACCTTTTTATTTAGGTACCACAATTTATAATATAAATATAATATATAATATATATCAATACGTTATATATAATTAATAATCTATAATATAATATATTTATAATATTGTTGCTCATGCTTTTCATGGGTATAACATTCCAACACCACACCTGTTACCAGAAATCCCACTGCTCTCTACCAGTGACCCAAGGATTCCTCCCTCTAAGCCCTGACATATAAATTCAATTTTATTGACCAATCTTCAGTTCTAATGACTGTAGTCATATACTGTTCCCTTACTATACTTTTTTTTTTACATCATACATGGGATATCTCTCTCTCCAATGTGCAGGCAGTAATACCTACACACACAAAAAGAATTGAGCTAAATTGCAATTCCATAAAATGGCAAATTGATATGGTGGAATGAACATTCTTTTTTGCTACACACCAGCAGTAACCTGTGCTTACTCCTGATTCTGCTGATCCTGGTGTGTTAGGGGTACTATTGGGGTACTAGGGAATTGAACCTGGGTAGGTCACATGCAAATCAAATGCCCTACCCATTGTAATATTGCTCTGATGCCACAACATACTTATTTTTAAAGCAGAATATTTAACTTGCAGATTTGAAGAATTTTAAAAAATTAATGGTAATGGTAAATTTTGAATTTCAAAATATTTAATAGTAAAAAAAGAGCTCTTGTTAGGCACACTTATTATACACACAGTCATCAAATTGTTACTTGGAAAGCTTTTATGTCACTCCAGTCAGTTCTTCTAGGAAAAAAGAATACAGGAGGGGGGAAATGATGGGCCAAAGAGTAGGGGTCTTGCTTTGTACACAGTACAGATTTAAACCCTGGCATCCCATATGGTCCCCTAAGTATCGCTATAAGTAATTCCTGAGCGCAGAGCCAGGAATAACCCCTGAGCATCACCCCATGTGGCCAAGGGGAAAAAAAGCCTATGAGAATGATAATATACTAAAGAGTCCATCTCTATGCCAAATAGTTATTCACAAGATCTTCACATTAACTCTGGAACACCGGTATTTACCCTATTAACAATTATCTATTATATCCATTTTGAAGATGAAGCTTATGGTTTGGAAATTCAAGTAACTTGTCCAACTTAACTTGAACAAGAAAGCACAACAAATACTCAGGTCTTTATACATCCAACCTCTACTACAAATTGCTTCATGAGTTTGAAAGCCACCCTTCAAGGGAAAGGGAGACTGAAAAGAGCAAAACACATGTTGGGCAAGAAAGTGCGTCAATTAAGACAACTAAACTGATCATCTGCTCTGAACTCTGAAACTATGGAAAACAGCAATGGTCTTTATTCAGTAGAGCTCCAGATGGTAAACTTGGAAATGATAGCATGTGTAAAAATGTGCATTTCAGATGAGTAAAAAAGCAGACCTTCAATAAGAAAGAAACACAGAACAGGATTCATTGTCAGATTTGAGCTGTTGAGGCCTCTAGTATGGAGAGTATGCTGAGACTTCTACAGATGAGAATATGTAGCAAATAATCAGTGAATCAATGACTGGCTAGCTATTGCCAATACTGAAAGGTATGCAGTAAGTTTCATCATTGAAATTCTGATATACCTTTAACATACTTTCCTGGACACTTGTGAAAACACAGCACTCACATGAGTAACAGTAAAGAGACTAGGCACAAGGAACTAGAAATAGAAAATAAACATCTAGTCTAGATCTCTATGCTGTAATATCAAAGCAGAGCTCCTACATACAAGTCTTCAAAAATGGCTAATTAGTGGTCACATTCTAAATAAAATATTTCAATATTGTGAAGATTCGTTCATTGGCTGAATAAAAAAATCATCTAAGGCATCAGACTTCTAATTACTTAATTGCTTTGTTTTCAGATATGTTATCTATAACATCTTATTCAATTAGTTTCTTACACAGGCTCTAGACAATAAATATCCTATCCTAAACATAAGAAATATTTTTCTTATCATTGTCAAAAACATTTATTAAGAGCTTTCCAAACTTGGCAAAATCATCGTGAAGGTATTAATTTCAAACTGTGCCTTAAGGGTTTCCATTCTTGGCTTATCAACTATTGTTCCAAAAAGTTTTTTGGTGTTTTTGTTGTTGTTGTTTTGGGGCCACACCCAGTGGCGCTCAGAGTTACTCCTGGCTCTGCACTCAGAAATTGCTCCTGGCAGGTTGGGGGACCATATGGGATGCTGGAGATCAAATCCAGATGGGCTACATGCAAGGCAAATGCCCTACCTACTGTTTTATTGCTCCAGCCCCTTGTTCCAAAATTTAAGTCCTCATGAAATCTATTACTTCCTGAGTTTAAACATGAACTGTTTTAGAAACTCAGAAAGCACTTACTAAAAAATGAACAAACCTTGGACAGTTGGTGGAGCTAAAAGGATGTCATTAATCTGCAGAAGAAACAACAGTAAAACTTCCCAAGTTTCTCGAGCCATGATGGATGACTCACGGGCCAGTTTCTGAATGGCTCTCAGGACCTGTAAGCATAGTCGAATCTGACTGGAGCCCTGTTCCTGTCTGAAGAAGACAGACAAGTATCATTGTTAATTCTTAAGGCAAAGGAAAACTTTAACAAGAGGCAAGTGGGACTAGTGAGATAATACAGTCCCATTTGCCTTGTACATGGCCAGCCCAGTTTTAGCATCCCATATAATCTCCAACATCTGTGATCCCTGAGCACAGAACCAGGAGAAACTCTGAGCACAGCCAAATATAACCCAACTTTCCCAACCCTCGTAACCCCCATAAAAGACAACAACAACAATTATGATGATAATGGTGATAACAAGGTTATAGATGTACCATACAATGATCCAATGATGCTCCTTACATACAGCATCAGCAGACAGGACTAAACACATTCTTCAATTCAAAGCTACTTTTCCCCCATCATACTTTGCACTCAAGGATCTAAATCTTCCATTCCAATGAGAATTTTAAAGGCTCTTGGGAAAAGGGGACAACAGAAGAATATCGGCTACATTTTTGTATTTTCTGTCTAAAATGTGCCTGGGGGTAGAAGAGATAACATGGAGGTATGGTGTTTGCCTTGCATGCAGGACAGTGGTTTGAATCCTAGCATTCCTTATGGTCCCCAAGTCTGCCAGGAGCAATTTCTGAGTACATAGCCAGGAATAACCCCTCAGTGCTGCTGGGTGTGACCCAAAATCCAAAAAAAAAAAAAATAAAATAAAATAAAATAAAATGTCCCTCAGACATATTAGGCATGCAACAGGTATATAAATAACTAAATACCTACTTAACTCTGCTGTTCACAATGAATTGGTATGATCTTCACAATCTTCATTAAAAATTTTTTTAACACACTTACACAAGAATTCTAAATGTGATTTAATAAAGTTCAAAAGTCCTTTTGAAACTAAGAAAAGTGCGGCCTTCAGATTTAGTGAAGTATCTAACTAGTTCCCCAAGTTGATGAGGCATGAAGATAACTGCATCAGAGACAATCACTTGCTACTGCTGTTATAATTTAAAAAAGGCAACTTAATCTAAAATGAAGGTTCCTAAGGTTTCCAAATACCCTAGAAGATTTTATAACTTTTTTTAAGAAAACCAGTAAGGGGCCCCGTGAGATAGCATGGAGGTAAGGCATTTGCCTTTCATGCAAAAGGTCATTGGTTCGAATCCCATATGATACCCCGTGCCTGCCAGCCAGCCAGGAGCAATTTCTGAGCATGGAGCCAGGAGTAACCCCTGAGCACTGCTGGGTGTGACCCAAAAACAAACAAACAAACAAACAAACAAACAAAAAAAAAAAAAAAGAAAAGAAAACCAGTAAAACAGTATTGCCTTGCACACAGCCAATCTGGGTTTGAACACTACCTAGCATACCACATGACAACTCTGAGCTGCCAGGAGTGATCTCTGAGCAGAGGCAGGAGTAAGCCCAGAGTACTGTTGTGACATCCCCCCAAAATAAAAAGGTAGTCAGTGAAATTAAGTGAAACCCTCTCAAATTTTTATCCCAAATGTAGGATAAAGATTCCGAGATGCTGGGCCGTAACTTAAAAAAAAAATAGACACTCTTTAATAAAAGATCTGTTATGTTAACATATTTTGAGTAAGTTGAAAGTAGACTCAATCATAATAGGGAGAGAGGGCAGTCAGAGGGAGAGAAGGAAAAGAAAGGGAGGGAAAAACAACCAAATCATGAGAGCACCACAGTCAAGCATATGCAACTCTCCAGGTCATCATAACAAAAGGAATGGAAGAAAGAAAAAACTATAAAACTTTAAATTTAATTAAATTGTAATCTTTCATTAGAACACAATCATACCCTTTCATTTATAAATTGTCAATGGCTTTCTCCTCAATAGCAAACTTGAATTGCTGAAACAAACACCATATGGTCTACCAAAGCCTAAAATATTTACTATCTGGCACTTTAAACAAAAAAAAGATTGCCAACAGGGCTGGAGAGATAGCATGGAGGTAAGGCATTGCATACAGAAGGATGGTGGTTCGAATCCCGGCATCCCTTATGGTCCCCTAAGCCTGCCAGGAACGACTTCTGAGCATAGAGCTAAAAGTAACCCCTGAGCGCTGCCAGGTGTGACCCCAAAACAACAACAACAACAACAACAACAACAACAACAGTTCTTTAGAACTTTTAGAACTTCTAAAGTTCTTTAGAAATTTCTTTAGAAATGGGAGCCGGGAGGTGGCGCAGGAGGTAAGGTGCCTGCTGCCTTGCCTAGGACCGACCATGGTTCGATCCCCCAGTTCCCATATGGTCCCCCGTGTCTGCCAGGAGCGACTTCTGAGCCAGGAGTAACCCCTGAGCGTCACTGGGTGTGGCCCAAAAACCAAAAAAGAAATTTCTTTAGAAAAAGACAAATTTTTTAATAGCAGAATATATTTAAGCAATGAAAACACCATTAGTTTTGAAAAATGGTTTACTCTTTGCCTATAGAACTGATAAGCAAAAAAAATGAAGGTTACATCCACTCAGATTTAATCTCTAAATAAATGGTAGTTTTATTGTATCACATTTGGGGGGCGGGGGAATCACACTTGGAGGTGCTCAGGGGCTACTCCTGGCTCTGCGCTCAGAAGTCTCTCCTGGCAGGCATGGGGGACCATATGAGATACTAAGATTCGAACCACCACCCATCCAGGGTTGACTCTGTGCAAGGTACTGTGCTATCTCTCCGGCCCCCACATTTTTTTTTTTTTTGTCACACCTGGTGGTGCTCAGAAATTAGTTACTCCTGGCTTTGTGCTCAGAAATCGCTCCTAGCAGGCATGGGAACCATATGCGATGCCAGGATTCGAACTATCATTCGTCCTGGATCAGCTGCATCAAGGTAAACACCCTATCACTATGCTATTTCTCCAGCCCTTATATCACATTTTGTTGTTTGTTTTTGGGCCAAACATAGTGGTGCTCAGGGCTTACTCCTTTCTATGTATTCAGGAATCCCTTGTGGTGGAATCAGAGGGTCATAGGGGATGCCAAGGATCAAATCTCACTCTACTGTGTGTAAGGCAAACACCTTAACTGTTGTACAATTCCTCAGCACCATCATTTTTTTTTTTTGGGGGGGAGTGAGAGTAATTAATATATTTGGCTATTTTGTGAACTATGTAAAATTAAAGTAAGTAAAATTCTGAAACTTTCAAAAATGAAAAATGAGGTACTTCTAAAATTTAGTCAATTCCTAATACAACAATAAAACAGCCATATCACTAAATAAAAGAGCCAAGCTAACATGTTACCAAAGACATACCAGCACATGAAAAAAAAAAATCATTATCACTATTAACAGGGAAATGTAAATCAAAGTGACAGTAAGGTATCACCTCACACCTTCAAGATTAGTTTATGTCAAAAAGACCAGAAACGGAACCCGAGAGATAGTATGGAGGTAAGGCATTTGCCTTTCATGCAGAAGGACCGTGGTTCGAATCCTGGCATCCCATATGGTCCCCCGTGCCTGCCAGGGGGCGATTTCTGAGCATAGAGCCAGGAGTAGCCCCTCAGCACTACCGGGTGTGACCCATAAACCAAAAAAAAAAAAAAAAAAAAAAAAAAAAAAAAAAAAAAAAAAAAAAAAAAAAAAAAAAAAAAAAAAGACCAGAAACAACGAGTGTTGTGGGTCTAAGAGAAAAAGAAAATCCATGTATGTACACCATCTAAAGTAGTGTACATTCTATGACTGAAACTCAATCATGAATAAAATTTGTAACCACAATGTTAAACTAAAATAATTATAAAAATTTTTAAAAAAGAAATGTAGATTGAGGGGGCCAGAGCAATAACACATCAGGTAAGGTATTTGCATATGGTCAGCCCATTCAATCTCCAGCATCTCATATGGCCCCCTCAAGCCTACCAGGAGTAATTTCTGAACAGAGCCAGGAATAATCCCTGAGTACTGTTGGGGATTGTCCCCCACTAAAAAAAAAAAAAAAAAAAAAAAAAAAAAAAAAAAAAAAAAAAAAAAAAAAAAAAAAAAAAAAAAAAAAAAAAAAAAAAAAAAAAAAAAAAAAAAAAAAAAAAAAAAAAAAAAAAAAAAAAATGGTCCAGTATCTATGGATATAAATATCCCAAAAATATTATTTTCTGTCATTATTTCCATTTAAAACTAATAAAATAAGCAGCCAACATTAAATTCACAACTAAGGTAATAAAACCAGTATTGCACCAGTATGACACTGTAAAATTTCTGCCTTTTAAGTTGATTACAAAGAGAAAGGTGACATATATATTTAGAAGACAAACAATAAAACAGTAGAGAGATACAAGACTGACATGCAAGAATGAAAATACAGTACAAGTTCAGAGATAATAATGAAAAGCTATGAAAAGAGGAAAAAGACAAAAGAGTATATGATTAGGGTGAAGATCCTTGAATCAGGGAGGTATTTAATTAATGAGTCTAACTAAAGTAGACCTCATGTATAATTAATAGTTAATCTAGTGAAAAGAGGTCACAGAAGCTCTTTCATACAAGTAAAGCTAGAATCTCTTGCTTTTTAACCATTTTAAACCCAAAATTTAAAATCCTAAAACTTGGGGCCAGAGAGATAGCACAGTGGTAGGGCACTTGTCTTGCACTCAGAAGACCCAGAACAGACAGTGGTTTAAATTCCAGCATTCCATATGGGTCCGTCCTCCCCAACCCCTACCCCTGAGACTACCAGGAACAATTTCTGAAAGCAGAGTCAGGATTAACCCGAGTGACGACAGGTGTGACTCAAAAACAAACAAACAAAAAAAAATTCCTGAAATTTTATAGAACCGGTCTATGTATGCTTCATAGTCCCAGATCTTTTCCAAAAGGATGCAAATTTATTTTTACAATTCTTTTACAATTGGGGGAGGAAGACCTAAAATATAAGACACACATCCAACATTACACTATTTGACAAGCTATTAAGAATAATCTTTTGGCACATTATAAAGTTGCCTATAATAATTTCAAGACTGATGGGGGGGCCAGAGCAGTGGCGCTAGAGGTAAGGCGTTTGCCTTGCAAGTGCTAGTTGAGAGCAGACCTTGGTTTGATCCCCGGTGTCCCATATGGTCCCCTCAAGCCAGGAGTGATTTCTTTTTTTTTTTTTTTTTGGTTTTTGGGCCACACCCGGCAATGCTCAGGGGTTACTCCTGGCTATCTGCTCAGAAAATAACTCCTGGCAGGCATGGGGGACCATATGGGACACCGGGATTTGAACCAACAGGAGTGATTTCTGATTGAAAAGCCAGGAGTAACTCCTGAGCGTCAATGGGCATGGCCCAAAAGCAAACAAAAAAACAAAAAGAAAAAAAATTCAAGACTGCTTATAAAATGGTTTTAGCCTCTCAGATGAAAGGTAAATATTTATGATAGATTCAGATGTCCTTAAAGTATAGGCATGAATTATGATGCATAAAATTTTTTATTAATAGTTCATTCAAAATTTTATTTGTAGGAAAAAACAAGATTGTTTAGGCAGCAAAAATCATCCATGAACTGTAAGATATATTTTTACACTTTTACTAATATCTTTATTTAAATACCTTGATTACAAATATGATTGTAGTTAGACTTCAGTCATGCAAAGAACACCCCCCTTCACCAGACAACATTTGCAGGTGGCTAACCAGTTGTGCTAACACCAGTATAAAATTGTTTTTGAATTGAAAGAGAAAGAGGCCACTGAGTGGTGATCAGTCCTTTAGAAGGCCAAAAGCATTTAAAATGTAAACATGTAAATATTTGATAAAGCTCCTATAAATTAAAGGGCAACCCTCTAACCATTCATATACTAGAACTTTATTTTCAGTGCCACAGAACCAGGACCTTACACATACAAATTCTCTACTGCTCAGCTTATGCCCACAATATACTTTTTAAAAATATTTTTTATCTGTGTTATTTTTATCAACAATATTAGCATGAATACTTTTTTTTTTCCAGAAACAGTTGTTCATGATTGACTTAAGTCATGCAATGATGTATAACAACCTTCACCAGTGTGCATTTCCACCACCAATGCCAACAGTTTCTCACCCTCCCTGATGCCCTCTTCCCTTCCTACCCTCCAACCCACCCTCACCCACCTGCCTGAGGCAGGCATTTTCTCCTACCCTCCCCTTTCTTCACCTCTCCTCACCTCACCTCTCTTTTCTGACTTCCACAATACACTTTTTTTATTGAACAAGTAATAAAAATATAAGGAGCATGGCAGAGCAGCCCTTTGCAGCTCAAAAGTAGAGCACTTTCTTGCATGTATGGGTCCTGCATTCAGTTATGGCTTATGACACACAGACACACACACACAGACACACACACACACACACCCTCACTCTCTCTAAGGGCTAACTATAAAGTACAAATATTTTCTGTCAATTAATAGAATGCATTTTTATTTTAGCTGGGTTCTTGTTTTCAATGTAGAATCTTTTTAGTTTGATATAGTCCTTTTTATTTTTTCTTATTTCCTTTGCCAATAGATTTAATATTTAAAGACTCTTTTGAGACAGTATCATGGCAAGTTCTGCCAATTTTCCTTGATATAATTTTAATTCTGGCTTGTTTGTTTTGGGGATACACCCAGTGACTTTCAGGGGTTACTCCTGGCTATGTGCTCAGAAATTGCTCCTGGCTTGGTGGGGGGGGCGACCATATGGGACACTGGGGGAATTGAACTGAGGTCCGTCCTAGGCTAGTGCTTGCAAGGCAAATGCCTTAATTCTAGCACCACTGCTCCAATATCAAGATTTTTAATCTTTTTTTCTGGTGATGCTCAGGGATTACTCCCTGCTCTTCACTCAGGAATAACTCCTGGTAATGCTTCAGGATCATATGGAATGCAGAGACTTGAACCTGGGTTGGCCACATGCAAAGCCAGTGCTCTACCCACTGTACTGGCTCTGACTCTAATCTATTTTGAATCAACTTTTATAGGTAGGTAATATGAAGTGGTCCAGTTTCAATCTTTTGATGGAGCTAATCAGTTTTCAGAGTACTATTCTTCAAAGTAGCTTTCTTTGTTCACTTAATGCATGTAGCACATCTATTATAAATCACCCATACATCTGAGGGCTTTAAGTCTAGGCTCTCAGGTCTCAGTTCTCTGAAAGTCTACTTCATTCCAGGATTATATTGTTCCATTATTAAACTCTATAGTTTAAAACAAGGGAATTTAGGGTGAAGAACTAGCACAGCTGGATCTGAACAAACCAACAATGTTAGGAAATGAAATGCCTCCCATCTTTTTTCTCAAAATTTCTTTGGTTTCTCAGGGAGTTTTATAACTGCATATTAATTTTACAAGTGTTTGGTTCATGACAATTACCATGGGAAGTTTGATGGAGATTGCACTGAATTTGCATAGTGTCGTGAGAAAGATGAGTATTCTAACCTTTGACAAAAGATTAAAGGCCAAGATACAAAAGGCACTCACAAACGTAACAACAAA